>JAADXR010000298.1:0-36217 GCA_023337935.1 Elongisporangium anandrum
CCCCCCCCCCCCTCCTCCGTCGCCTGCCGTGACCTCTCCTTCAGCCAGCGTCCGTGTGCGTGTGTCTCATTAATGATCCCATATTTATCACCCACCACTCCCGTCCCATCATGTCTGCTATACAGTTCCATATCCTGGGATTCACTATCCCGTATTTAGCACTGTGCATCAGGTCCCGCATGGTCCCTCGTTGCGTTGGAGATACTAACTTGTGTTAATTTCAGCTGGCCATGAAACGACGCCATCAGTCGGAGCCCAGGAGCTCATCAAGCGATCGATCGCTCTCTCTCTCTGCAGGAGAGGGACTGGAGCCATGCACAAGACCCAGACCAAGATCGACAACATGAGCACGGCCGGTGCGTCTCTCTGCCTCTATCTCTGTCTGGGTTGCGTACGCTGAAGTCCCTTTCGTAGAATGGCACCAGTACCATCAGCTGCTGGCGAACGAGCAGCTCATGGCGTACTTCAACCAGGAGATCCTGCGGTTCTCGTACACGCTGGGCAAGCCGGACGACGTGCTGAGAAGGTTCAGTCTCAATGGCGACGGGCAGCTGGATCTCAAGGAGTTCCAGCTCGCAGTCAAGCGCCTGGGCATCCTGCCTGTGCGCGATGGCTCCATGGCCGAGGAGCAGGAGATCACGCGCAGAAGCAAGGAGCTGTACGGCGTCTTCTGCCCCAATCCGAGCCGCAAACTAGGTGCGCAGTCTGCCATTCTGAGCCTCAATCCATCTCCTGACCAATCGCTCTTTAGACATCGACATGTTTTGCCGCATCATGAACGAGTGGTCACTGCAGATCATGCGCAACCAGCAGCAGCAACAGCAGCTTCAAGGCGGCTCTGCGACGCCCAGAGGCTATGCCTACGCGTCCACGCCAGCAAGTACTACTCATACTCCAGGTAGCAGCTCATCGAATACCAGTGGCCTCCCGACGCCGTACGCGACGGAACATTCAGCCATGAGGACTTCGAGCGGACGAACCATGGGCGAGAGCGAAGTGATCTGGCGTCGCCTTGCGGACGCCATCGCCAGCAACATGGACAAGCTGAGTCACCTGTTCTTCAAGATGGATATCACGTGCTGCGCGAACGTGAGTCGCGAGGAATTCGAGCTCGCGCTGAGCCACATCGGCGTCTTCCTGACGCCACGAGAGTACGACCGGTTCTACGACTCTCTAGCACCAGAGCTCAAGGCATTCCCCAGCAGCGGCAATGAGAGCAGCAACGACGGATCTCGCAGTACGTTCGGCATCAAGTACGCAGACTTCCTGGCGCTCTTCCGCAGCAGCCACAAGGCATCCACAGCGCTTCCCTCGGCCTCCACCATGACGTCTCCTCCAGTCGCAGCTGTGGGCAGCGCTCGGCTCTGGGACTTCCTCATCACCTCGCTGGACCGACTGGAGCCGCTTTTCGAGCAATACGTGCGCATCAACCAGCATGCGCTCTCTCCAGACACCTTCCGCGACTGCCTGCTGCGCTGCGGACTCACAATGAGCACGGCCGACTACGCAGCTCTGCGCGTGCGCCTGCTGCCGTTCACGTACGTTCGTCCACCAAGCAGCTCGCTGACTGCAGCCGTTGTTACATCTGACTGTGGCTTTATATCAGGGAATCGAATGGAAATATTGCATTGGCGCCACTGCTAGAGACTCTCAAGGCATCCGATCGCACAGCCAAAGCTCCAGGAGCAGCGTCGGCTGCGATTCTCAAATCCTCTTCGTCGTCTGCTGGGAATGGCGTTCGCACTGGAAGAAAGACCGTCTTCACGAATGAGGACCTGGTTCACGCAGACCATGGCCACACGTCGGTGCCAGCAGGCTCCTCCACTGGGCCTCATACGTATCCGGCAGGCAAATCCAACGAGCAGCGGTGAGTGGAATCGATTGATATTGAAGCAAGAGCTCACTACCTGTACCTCTCTTGATAGCAATGCGGAAGCGAATCGCACGATCGTCAAGATCCGCGACGAAAGCCGCTGGAAGAGCGATCTCATCTTGTCACCAAAAGCTGGGGCGACGGACTCAAGTGGCACCATATCAGCACCTTCGAATGCTGCGGATGGCCATATTGCCGCCCAGCAACATGCTGGAGCACCACGGCCTCTGGAGCAACGCATTCTGATCAAGTTGCAACAGGCACGAGAGCTGGGGCAGCTTGGCGCGTGCTCGCCTCAATCCATGTTCCCAGGCGATCGTTTCAACCGCATCACACGCGGCCAATTCCGTCAGAGTCTAGCGCAGTTGGGCGTGTTGGCACGATACGCTGAAGTCGAGAGTCTCTTCTGGGCTCTGGATCCTCAAGGACGGGGCTACATCAACAAGCACGACTTCTATGATCATCTGAACACTCACATGAGCTCTGCCGGATCTCCACTCTCGCTCGACGTCCCAGCGTGGAATCTGCCAGCGCTCGGCGGCTCGCCAAGCCAATCTCCGTCGGACTCGCCTTCGCCTATCAACTACAGCACCGTGCACGCGCATCGCCCTGGAACACTCGCTCGGTCGGTGCAGAAGGTTCTCGAGGGCATGCTCATCCATCTGCCGCTGCTCTTCTCGATCTGCTCGCGCATGGATCCGCAGCAGACTGGGTTTCTCTCGAACTCGGACTTACTCATCGCGATCCAAGAGACCGGCGTTCTGGCTTCGCGCGCCGACCTGCAGACCGCAGTGGCAGCGTTGATGCAGTGCTCCGAGGTGCCTAGTTCCACGCCCAGAGCCATGATCCCGTATCGGGACCTGGAGAAGGGGCTGGGCCGACTCTGCAGCGATCTGCTGTCGCCCAAGAAGAGACGCAAGCACCTCTCCACGGCGTCGGTGCTGTTGGCTCCGCATGAGCAGCCCCGAGACGATCTCGTGGGCGCCCAGCCAGAGTACAACATGAACTTGGTCAGCGAGAACGGGACCGACGCACTCTGGAACTGTCCGCGTCGACGCATGAACCACGATCACCCGGCCACCAAGAGCTCGTTCCGCATCTCGGAGCAGTTGGCTGGGCTTCAGCTGAATCCGGACGATGATCTGTCGTACATGCCGTCGCCAGCTCAACCAGGTTTCTCTGGTGCTGGAGCCAGCAACATGATGATGGCGGACGAGTCGACAGGCGAGCGAAGGGAGCGAATGAACCGACTGGCACTCATCTCGGTGCTTCAGGATCTGCTCGAGCGTCGTGGGGAACTCAAGACCGTCATGGACCTGCACCGACGCGCCGATGTCCATGGCCAAGTGACCAAGGATGACTTGATCGAGATCCTGCGCACTTCGCGTCTGAATCTGAACTTTGCCAGCGTCTCGGTGCATGAGTTCGTGGACGAATTGTACCCGCAGCTCAAGAGTACGTCATCCGGCAGTGTGGGCGTGGGCTTTCTGGACCTGCTGCACCGGATCAACGATCTACTGGCTGATCTCACTCGCGCCACGCCTCCGGTTGCTAATGGCGGTTGGCAGGGAGGCAGCAATGGGCAGCAGCACCGGCGACAGAAGGCTCATACTCCGTCCTACAATTCACCCTACCGCTATCACCACCCTTCTCAGCAGCCACAGCAGCCTCGCACCGCTGGAGCTATGTCGTCCTCCTTCGCTGGTGGCCATTTCTATTCAGACGAAGGCTCGGTGCAGCGCAAACTGCTGGGCGAGAGTCGTCTGCAGGATCTGCTGCAGAGCGAACAAGGGCGACGCAGCGCTGCGATCCTGATCCGCCACGCGTTCAAGGGCGTCGCCGCCCGGGAACTCGTGGTGCCGACTGATGCCGGCGAGTACGAAGCCATCTGCCGCGCCAGTGACCTCAAGCACGTCTGCTACCGCCTCGGCTTGGATCTCGAGCCGAGCGAGCTGCAGTTCCTCGTGCAGAGCATTGATGTGAACGCCAGCGGCTTCGTCTCTTCTCACCAGTTGCTGCAGTTCTTCATGCATCTAGCAGCCACACCGGAACCAGTGCCTACCACTCTCACAGCCAATTGCAGTAGCTCCTCGCCACGACAACTTCGAGGCCAAGTGCATCCGTACACTACTCCTTCACCAGATCAAAGATACCGCTCGCCACGGGACTCTCCAAGCTACGACGTGTACAACAAGCAGCGCAAGAGCCCCGTGCAGGCAGGATGATACTATGTAAAGAGCAATTCTTCATCCATTCACATCAGTTGGCCACGTGAGTAGGTAGAACTAGAGCTTGGAGTACCATTTAAATTTATTGCTTCTTTTACTTGATCATTTGCTGCGATAGCGATTGAGTTCGTTGCTATTTGCGCTTGGACGTCTTCAGTCGGCGTTGAGCCGCGAGGAACTCTTCCTCGCTTGGTTCGTCATCCACTGGTGCTTCAGGAGCTGGTCGCTTCTTTTTGCCCTTTGGCTTGTCGGCGTATTTGGCCTCGAGAGTGGCTAGCAGCGATTCCATTCCACGCTCGCTGCAGCAACAGAGAGGTTGTGAGTCAATCTAAGTCATGAACAAGCGAATCTGACAAGCCAACGCACCGTTTGCCCGTCAGAGCCATGGAGCCGCTCCCACTCGCACGCTCGCGCTGGTTATTGCGGATTTTCTGCAGCAATTCCTCAGCCTCACGCGCCTCTCGGTCCTTCCTGTGCTGCTTCTTCTTGGCTTGCATCGCCGTCACCGTCTTGTGCGGCTTGGCTGCTCTCGCCTTGATGTACGCGCGCCACTTGGGCACCGATTTGACCTGGAAAGGCAACCAAAAGCTCAGTCTATGAGCCTTCAAGAGCAGCGGCATCGCATAGAAAAAAGAGCTTACCTTCTTGCTCTTAATGGCGCTCTCGATCATCTCGACAAAGCGCTCTTCGTCGTCGTCGGTGCAAAGCATGATGCTGTCCAGGATGGGCTGCATCTGGCCCTCGAACTTCTCGAAGGCCACCAGCACGTCGCGCGTCTCCTCCTCCGAGAACCGGTACTCGGTCTCGAACTTGGAGATGTCGGCCTCCGTGACCTTGGGGAAGATGCGCGCGAAGTAGTCGACCCACATCTGGAAGGACGGCGATTGCTCATTGTCCGACGCCATGATCGTGCCCGTCTCGTCGTAATACGCGCGCGACTCGGCGTCACTCAGCAGCGAATGCACAGCACTCAGCGCCTGGAACTTGGCTGTGGACTCGGCCTTGGACGCTTCATCGCCTCGGTGCTTGTCCGGATGCTGCCATTCCATTGGAGGGCCGTCAATGCTACATACATATTACTTTATGACCTCATAAATGCAGTCACTTACATAGCGAAGCGCCAGCTTGCGGTAGGCTCTGGTGATCTCCTTGTCCGTGGCCTTGGCATCCACGCCCAGCACCTCGTACAGGTCGCAGTCCTGGCCAAAGGCCGCCCAGATCTGCTCGGCCGTGGAGCTCATGCCGCTTCGATGCGCTTCTCTTATCTAAAATAACGGTTCATTCGTCTGGTTCCCGCCAAAATAACTGTACCGGTATGATACCGGTTGCTTATATAGAACCGGTATGGAATCTTGGTGTGGTGCAAAACTTCAACCTTCTTGACGCTGCGGGCCGTGCAGGTTGACGTCACAGAACCGAAACTCCAGCTTCAAGCCCCCGGGGGATCAGATCGCAGGACGAGCATGGCAAAGCAGGCGCCGCTGACGTTCGGGGCCGGGGACGACGCCCACGTGGCCATCATCACGGGCGCCGCGCGAGGCCTGGGCCGCGCCTGGGCGCTGGCACTTGCGGCGCGCGGCGTGCGCGTGGTCGTGAACGACAACGACCCGGACCGGTCGCTCGTGGACGCCGTAGTGGGCGAGATCGTGAACAAGGCCGGCGTCGCGGTCGCGGACTACAACAGCGTGGTGGAGGGCGGAAAGATCGTGGACGCGGCTGTGAAGAGATTCAAGCGGATCGATATCCTCATCAACGTACGTGCAGGGAGGGCTCAAGAGTGGGGTAATCAGCGGCGGATTACTGCAATTTACCGCGCAAATGTGATGAATATGTGAATGCATAGAACGCGACAGTGATCCGCGATGGGTCTTTCCGCAAGATGACGCAGGAGAGCTGGTGCGATCGACGATGCTGCTGATGCAGGCGCTCACGTCACGTTGCAGAGTGCTGACTTGGTGGACTTGCAACAGGGACGCCGTGTACCAGTCGAGTCTGCTCGGCACCTTCGCCATCACGAACGCTGTGTGGCCGATCATGCGGCAGCAGCGCTACGGCCGCATTCTCAACTGCGTCTCGGGCGCCGGACTGTACGGCAACTTTGGGCAGGTGAACTACGCGGCCATGAAGATGGGGCTCGTGGGCTTCACCGTGGCCTTGAACCGGGAAGGTATGTAGACTGCTATGCACTTGCCCCCTTTCTGTCTCCCTTTTCGCTGTGGCTTTGCGGTGCCGCCCAGATCTGACGGACGCTGATATTAACTCTATGTTCAACTGCAGGCATCAAGTACAACATCCACGTCAACGCCATCTCGCCTGTGGCTGGTACACGTCTCACAGAGCCTGTCATGCCCGACGATGTCGTGAAGGCGTTGAAGCCGGAGCTGACGGCGCCCGTGATCGTGTTTCTGTGCCATCCTTCGTGCAAGGACGCAGGCAAACTCTTTGAGGTATTAATCACGCAAGCCAAGCACGCAGTCAGACGCGACTCTAACTGGATTTCGTTCTCCTGCAGCTGGGCGGCGGATGGGTCGGCCAGTTGCGTTTGCAGCGCACTCACGGCGTCGGGTTCCCCACGAATCCGAGCCAGTTTACGCCAGAACTCGTGGCTGAGCAATGGAGAGATGTGGTGGATTTCAGCCGTGTGACCCATCCAACGTCAACTCAGGAGTGCTTCGAGCCCATGATGCGCAATATCGCCTCGCCGCCTACCTCCTTGACGACTTCACGGTCGCAAGAGTGTTCTGAAGTATTCAATCGGCTACAAGAGACACTTCAGGCCGAAGGTGCGCAAATCGCCAAGCAAATCTCGGGCGTTTTGCAATGGCACATCAACAAGGACGTGTGGACCATGTCCGTATTGAACGGCAAGGGCGCCGTGATCGAAGGCACGGACGCTCGCTTAACGCCGGACCTGCACATCCACATGGACGAACACGATTTCCTCGATCTGACGTCGGGGAAATTGCGTCTGCAGCAGGTGCGTACTGTATTGCACCACGGAACATCATCCAGCTCTCTCAGGATTTGAATCTGAACCCTGTATCCATCGCTCTAGGCGCTGGTGCGCAGGAAGATCAAGCTCCGGGGCAACATGAAGCTGGCCATGCGGCTCCAACCGTTCGCGGACTTGTTCCTGCTGCGCCAGGCGCGCTTGTGATTGCGCCAAGATCCTTGCGGTGCAATCGTTGCAGTGGGGCGGTGGATCATCCCCCCTCCCCTTTTATATTGGCATCGAAAGTGCAGGTTTCTTGCAGAGCTGGTCCAGTCGTCATGCACGATGGACCAGTTTACGGCGTAGGCCCTCGCTAATTGAATATGCGTAATATACGACAACCCCAACGACACTACGCTTCTGGGTGGGGCATTCATTCATTCATTATAGAGAGATCCGTTCAGACGGCGATGCAAAGAGCTGCGCGTTTCCGCGTCAAGCAAACTGCACTCTGCACTTTACACGGCTAAACGCTAAGCAAAGGAATGTACATTCTTGGAGGAGGGCTTGAGAAAATTCACTCATTGTATGTACAGTACTGTACGGCCTCCACCCATGTCGTACAACGGTGCTGTCACGTTCAGCCGCGTGTCTTTGCGGCAGAATGAAGGAAAACTTGATTAGACTGTTGGTGCTCACCCGATTGGCCGGCGGGCTTGTTTTCGTTCCTGTGGCCAAGCGATGAGTCTCATTCTCAGGAGAGTGATCACACTTCCGAAGTTGACGCCACAAGGTCCACAATAAAACGTTGAAGTGCCTTGTTAGGGGAGCGGGAGTATTTTATCAAGGCATCCATGGATCCATTCATATCGCAATATCGCGAGAGCGTGAAGCACAAGAGGCGAGCGGTGCTACTTTTGGTCCCACATATGGAGGATTCCTTATCCCATTTGGCCTTGTGTGTAAAAAATGCTGTGCTGGTTTGAGTTTACAGCGGCTAATTGATTTGTTTCAAAGGCTTGATTACAGTAAGACGGACTGAAGTGGATCACCGTTAACAGGATCACAATGTGCGCACACCGAACGACTGTTTGTGGCTGTTTACATACACCAATAAATACTTTATGCTTGGACGCTCCTCTACTCCCCATATGCATTTGCACACACAACAGTGTATTGCTTCGTTTTGAAGCAGACAGCCTGTCGGGAAGAAAGGAGGTGACTTGACAGCAGAGGAAAGGTGGGCGATAGAACCACCAATGACACCTATGACTGCCAGCTGCCACCAAACATCCCTAGGGCGAAGCGTCTCTCATGCCACCGGTTTTATATCCCGCGTAGAGTTTTTTTTTCTCCCTTTGCAATCTATGGCTCGTGTTATTACCTTTGCGCGGAAAGGAACTTTACCAGCTTGTTTACCAAAACCAGCTGTTTGGGTTTCGTGCAGTTCACCCTCAACCACTGCCTATTTGCGCGCTTTTTTATTTTGCCTTTAGATACTGACAGATGCTTTGGTCGTTTTTGCGACCACCTCGTCTTGACAACTTTCCCCCTGCTGCTAAAAACTCACCCACCCACTTGGGGAAACGTCCACCGGCCATTTGCCTCCATCCACGCGAGGAGCTACGCACAGAGAGAAGCCTCGCGGTCATGTCGCCGCCGCCTCCGTCGCTGCCCAAGTTCTCCATGTTCTTCCAGCCAGAGCCGAGCAGCACGCGGACCGCCGGTGGCTCCAGAGAGACGCAGGCCAGCTATCATCATCACGAGTCCGGCGCCTCGTCGTCTTCCTCCACGACCTCCTCGCCGGAGAACCAGACCGCTGCAGCGCACCAGTTTGCCTCGGCCGCTGCCTACAGCAGTCGTCACCACCGACGTCCGTTCCGTGGCGCTGAGCAGGACCTCGCGACACGTCGCAGTCGAACACCGTCTTTTGGCGTCATGAGCGTTGCGTCGCCAACGACACCTTCTGTGGGGCAGATCGACCGTTCATCCGCAGCGATGCCTCCTCCTGCTGCTGCGGTTGCTCCCCATCGCCCAGGAACCACCGCTAGCTTGGCGCAGGCTGTCGCTGAGAATCATCGCATCAAGCGAGCGCAGCGTGAAGGCAGCGATGCTCACGTTGCGTCGCCACGAGCAGAGCCAGTGCAGCGCGAGCGGATTTCTCGGTATCTAAGCGAAGGCGATCGCCGCAACATCATTAGCCGCATCGATAAGGGCGAGAAGCAGGTCTCGCTGGCCAAGGAGTACGGCGTGAGCCGAGCAGCGATCTGCAATCTGTACAAGAACCGTAAGGTCGTTCTCACGCGCGTCGATCGAGATCCGGACGCCAAGCACCCCAAGAAGCAGAAGCAGAGTATGGTTTCTGACGCCTCGAGTCCTAATCTGGACCCCGCGCTCCGTCGAGATAGTGAGGATAGTATGCATGAAGTAGTGCTGGACAGTCAGCAGCAACTGCAGCAGATGCAGCTCGCGCGGGAGCGGTACCAAGAGGAAGTACAGCAGCAGCAGCAGGAGATGCAGCGTCATCATCTGCGCCATCAGCAGCAACAACAACAGCAGCAGCGACAACAGGATGTCGTATCCAGAAGGAAGCAGCAGCCGTTCCGAGTCCACGAGGCCAGCTCCTATTCCTACCCGATCCAGCATTTACTAAGCGCGCTGCGGGATTCCACCACGCCGCCACAGAGTTTTCGTCATAACGCGAACCGCCTGATGCGATTATTAATCGAAGACGCACTGACCTGTCTGCCCGTGCAACCCAAGGAGCTCAAGACCACGCTCGGCGACTCGTGTGCCGGAGTGCACGCCATGCCTCAACATGCCGTGTGCGCCATCTCCATGGAGGCCAACAGCGGCTCGGTGCTTTTGCGCACATTTTCGGACATTTATCCGGAATCTCCGGCGGGTATGGTATCTCTGGAAAGCCAAACCGTCGACGCCTCTGGCACAAATGCCGCCTGGACGATCCGCGCGCAGTTCCCGCGCATCGACCCATCCCGCCAGGTTGTGATGCTGCTGGATACCCGTTGCGCCACGGGCGAGCGCGCGTGCGCAGTGCTGCGTCATCTCATCCAGGAGCTGGGCGTGCCGCCTTCGAGTATTTATTTCGTCTCGGTCATCGCATCCACGGCCGGTCTGCATAGTATCTATGATCTGTACCCAGGTGAGTGGTCGTGGGATCTTTCTATCCGTACCGATGGGTCGATGTTGTTTCCCTCAACTGCGATTTGCTAACTCCCCTCTTCGTATTTTGGCAGATGTGGTGCTTATTACAGCCAAGATGGACGCCATGGTCGACGCCAATCGCGATATCCGCCCGGGCATCGGCCACTTCATCGAACGCTACTGGAATCTGCACTGAGCTCACCTTATTACACCCGAAGACAATTGTGTTAATTAAGTATTAACTCGTTGCACACGAAGGTTTCTTGCGTTTGGGTACACTCACATCAAGCAGAAATTATTTTTTTCATATCAAGCAGAAATTACAATTTGCCAAAAAACTTATCGGTACTACAGTATACCGATAGTTCCCCTGTATTTTTCAGCTGTGGTTGTCTTATGTGTTTCCACAGGTAGTTTATACAGTTTACTACCCAAACACTCGCCTCTCTGTGTAATTACGCACCTGGACTTGGTAAAAAACCATCCTTGGCACGCGCATATTTACGAAATTGGCCCGGCCACTCATTTGCGCCCTACCCAACGGCGCAGCCCAAAGCAGAGCCAAGGCAAGAAGCCCCGACTCCTCCTGCGATCATGGCGTCCGAAGAAGCGGCCGTGGCGCCGTCCGTGCTGCCCGATGCCAAGTACGACCTGACCAACACGTTGGCCCCGTTCATGGACCTGCACTTCATGTTCCCGCTCATCGACTTCCTCTCGAGCAACGAGCTGTACGACGAAGCCCAGCTCATGGCCGCCAAGCTGTCGCTGCTCAAGCCCACCAACATGGCCGACTTCGCCGTCGAGATCTACCAGACCATCCACAATACCACGGACGTGCCGGCCGAGTTCGAGGACCGCCGCGGCGCCATCCTGGACAGCCTCAGCCTGGCCAAGAGCGAGTGCAGCCCCATGCTCGAACTCATCGAGGACGAGGAAAAGATCCTGCAGCTGCAGAGCGAGAACCTGCTCAACGCCGTGCACCTGGCGCAGCACGAAGGCGTACGTTGCGATTGATTGGATTGCTGCCCGAATGGCGAGGACTGACTGATTGGACTGCTTGTAGATCACGCCTGCTGTGCTGGACGGCCTGTACAAGTACGCCAAGCTGCAGTACGAGTGCGGCAACTACCAGGACTGCCTCACGTACCTCACGTACTATGGCGTGCTCATCCCCAACGCCTCGCAGCAGTACCTCAACGCGCTCTGGGGTAAGCTCGCGGCCGAGATCCTGATCTTCCGCTGGGAAGACGCGCTCGCGGACATTGCTCGCATCAGCGACGTCATCGACAACAGCGTACGTCCAGCTCTCCAGCCAGCTCTGCTCTTGAGAGACGCCCATACTCACAGCATGTTGCTTTGCAGACCATCATGACGCCTGTGGAACAGCTCCAGCAGCGCACGTGGCTCCTCCACTGGGCCCTGTTCGTCTTCGCGTGGCACGAGGAAGGCCGCGACGCCATCGTGGACTTCATGCTGCAGTCGCGCTGCGTGGAGGCCATCCAGAGCAACGCGCCGTGGCTGCTCCGCTATTTATCGGCCGGCGTGATCCTGCACAAGCGCCGTCGCGTGCTCACGAAGGAGCTGCTGCGCATCCTGCGCGTGGACAACAAGAGTTTCCAGGACCCGATCACGGAGTTCGTGGACTGCCTCTTCGTGAACTTTGACTTCGAGTCGGCCCAGGAGAAGCTGCGCGAGTGCGAGATCGTGCTGGCCAGCGACTTCTTCCTGTACGAGAAGAACATGGCGGACTTCATGGAGTCGGCCCGCCTCGCGATCTTCGAGCTCTACTGCCGCGTGCACCGCACCATCGACATGAAGGTGCTCTCGACCAAGCTGGCCATGACGGAGGACGGCGAGGCCGAGAAGTGGATCGTGAACCTCATCCGCAACGCGCGTCTGGACGCCAAGATCGACTCGCAGGAAGGCCGCATCGTGATGGGCACGCCGCAGAACTCGGTCTACCGCCAGGTCATCGACCGCACGCGCGATCTGGCCGCGCGCACATGTAGTATGGTCTCGCAGTTTGAGCGCATGGGCAGCAAGCGAAAGACGTACCAGTAAGCAGACAGAGCAGGCACAGCGGCAGTATAGGCAGACCGAGAGAACAGGGGCTAATGTAATAGAACCAGGTGTGTGTTTTGATTGGCATGGCCATGGGTTTCACGTGTCGCAGGCTTTCCAGGGAACAACGCTCAACGGGCATTTTCACTGAAACTCCCGCCATGGGAAGAGGTTCGTGATGCAACGGCCGCGTTGGTTCGTGCGCCGGTTCAGTCAGAGCTCACTTGCCCAAGCGACGAGCGATGACCAAGCGGCTGCATGGCGGCAATTGCAGCGATGGCATCCACGATCAGCCTGATGGCAAGCTCTTGCTCAAGAAGAAGACAGCGGCCAAGACCATGACGCTGCTCATGGCCGGAGCCATTGCGGTCTGGTGGCTGTGCCTCTCAGCGAATTGGGTGCCCAGCTTGCCTGGAGACGTGCATCCATCGGAGCTGTTGCTGGCCGGTGGCCAAGACAAGAACGAGGGCAATGCAGCAGCCCAGACGCCCGTACAGCCCGAAGAAGAAGAGCCTCAACAGCCCGTGGACGTGATCCACGACGTCTCGACGGACGAGGGCATGGCCATGGCGGGCAAGTTCTACACGTCCAGGTTTGCTCCGGGCGCGACTTCAACGACCATCATCTTCAACCAGTACAAGGGTGAGCCTCGCGCTCTGGACATGCAGCTGTCCATGGCGTTCTCGCAGCAGAACGTCGAGCTGCCGGAGGTCTGGGTGCTCTGCTTCAACTCGCCCCGGCAGAGCGAGTACGAGAGCGTCGTGGCCAAGTACCAGGCCATCCACGGCGATAAGTTGGTGTTCACGGCCTCGAATTTCAACCACAAGTTCCACGGCCGGTTCCTGCTGGCGTACATGGCCAAGACCAAGTACGTGCTGGTCGTGGACGACGACATCATGATCGACGCGACCACCGTGGCCGATTTCCTGGCCTGCATGCGGCTGCAGCGCGGCGTGTGGGGCAACTTCGGCCACCTGCGCGGCGTCAACTTCGAGAGCTACAAGAGCTGGCCCCGCGTGGGCTACAACCTCAGCGAGCACGAGTTCGCCGAGCAGGACTACCTCAGCGGCATGTGGTTCCTGGAGCAGAGCTGGCTCGAGTACTTTGCCAAGGAGCGACCGCCGTCCTGGGACACCTCGGAAGACATGCACCTCTCGCACGTCATGCGCAAGTACCTGAACCTCAACACGTACGGCGGCAAAGTGGCGCTCGAGGCGCCGAAGCTGCCGACCAAGAGCCACCACGCGACCAAGGGCCACTGGCTGGACCTGCGCGAGCACATCTTCGACCACCAACTGGGCCGAGGCAACAAGGTCGCGGACGTCGACCAGCCCATCCGATCGCTCGTGTACGCCGAGAGCGTGGCCGACATCAACGACTTCATCGCCAAGCTGGACTCGTGCAACGATCTGGAGGACAAAGTCGCGGCCCAGAAGCGCATGATGCGTGGCGAAAAACAGGACCAGGAGGCTCTGGACGACCTCATCCCACCCTGGTGCCGCGCTGGAACAACGGCCGTGGTGTTCCGCGGCGCTCGCGAGCAGGACGTGCCCCGCATGATCGACGCGGCGCTGAACCTGTGCGTCGAGACGGCGTGCGAGTACGTGTCGCTCAAGCCCAAGATCCGGCACCCGATCAAGTACTTCAACATGCGCGAGGGCTTCGGCCAGCAGGCCATCGACATCCCGTGGCAGACCGGCAGCTCGGACGTGCTGCTGTCGCTCGTGGGCATCCTCAACAACGTGCTGCCGCAGCAATTCTTCCTGCCCAACGTCGACCGCACGGTCTGGGGCGACAGCGACGAGACGCTGCAGGCCAAGCGCAACCGGCTGCAGATCTACCACTCGACGGTGAAGCTGGCGCTGCAGATCCACGCCAGCTCCAGGGCCAACCAGAAGTGGCACCACCGCCATCGAGAGGCCAGCGAGGACGACCGCGTGAGGTTCCCAGGCTCCGCCATGCGCGTCTTCCAGTGGGAACGCAAGCCGAACCCAATCGTGAATGACCCGCCTCAGCCAAGTGAGCTCTTTGAAGAGCTATATGTGGTGTAAACACAATGCGAGTTGTTATAAGCAATAATCTTTATAAGTTCTCTCACGTGCAAGCACTTAAGACTTCCTTATCCACTGAGCAACTGCACTCAAGCTTCGAACCAAAGTCACCTTGCAACGCAAGGCGGCTATTTATAAGTTCTTGCCAACTTAATGTGAGTTTGAAGATTGCGTGTGCCAGTGTTTATGCGCAGGTCGGTCTTTTGTCTCACAGTCCGACTCAAAAACACGCCAATCAAACGCCGTATCCGCCCTAAAATAACGCCTGGCTGGTCCAAACCAGCGACCGCAGTTGGGCATTTGACAGGCGTTAGTATAGAGCGCCATGGCGGCCATGACGCCCTCGGCTGGAGGCCGCAGCCACTCGACCGTGCGCGTGCATCCGATCACGCTGCAATTCGAGGACCGATCTCTGGAGCATGCCTACCAGGCCAGCATCCACCACCGCAAGAAGGCGCTGTGGCTGCGCTCGCTCGTGCCCGCGGCGGCCTCGCACCTCGTCTTCGGCTTCGGCGACTTCGTGGAACACCCGGTCGACAATCTGCAAGTCACGGTGCCTGCGCGCGTCTTCCTGGCCATGCTGCAGACCGCCATGTTCATCCTCGTGCGCTGGGTACGTGCGCTGGAGCTCTGTGTAGTGCTGGACAGCCTTCTAACCACGCCGTTCTATAGGATCTCATGCAGACCCAGGAGAGCACGATGCTCGTGGTCTCGATCTGCAACGGCATCCCGTCCTTGCTGCTGCACGCGCTGCAGCGGTCCAGTCTGCACCAGTGGGACGCGCTGTTCGTGGTCTTCGGGCTCTCGTTCTACACGATCCCCAAGATCACGCCGCTCAGCTTCCTCTCGACCTTCCTGGGCAGCTGGCTCACGGCCGTGATCTACGCGCTGCTGGCCTTCGTGCTGCGGCCGCCCGAGCGCATCGTCGAGAGCGTGCTGGGCATGTGCTACTGCGTGCCCGTCATCGCCGTGTTCAACATCATCTCGTACTACTCCGAGTACAATTGGCGCGAGCGGTTCATCCTGCGCCGCCGCCTGCGCAGCGAGAGCATCTCGCTGGCGCTCAAGCCCACGCCGGCTGCCAGCGCCATGCACTACGAGAGCGCCGACCAATTCTTCCACGCCATGCGGCGGTCCAACCCCAACGGCGTCAAGTTCGTCGTCGGGCTGCTGCTCTGGGCCGCGTTCACGAGCGGCGGGTGGATCTCGCTGCCCGAGCCGCTCAAGTTCGTGGACGAGGAGACCGGCTGGGCCTGGTTCAGCCATTGCGCCGGCGTGACCATGTTCCTGCTGGTCACGACGCGGCAGCTGCTGTGGCTCTTCATCGTGCCGCCGTTGAGCATCATGCTGCTCTGGATGATGTCGCTGACCATGCCGGCCGCCTGGATCATCATCTCGGCGCACAGCGTGGGCTACGGCCTGCTGCTGGCGTCCGTGATCGTGGCCATGGGCGTCTTCAGCTGGTTTGTCTGCGCCTGGAAGCAGCTCGTGGCGTTCCTCACGCGCTCGTGCTTCCTCTTCCCGCAACTGCAGGCCGGCCTGGAGACCGAGTACCCGCTGCTGGTCAAGATCGTGTCTGAGTACACGGCAGGCTTCGACCCAGAGATCCTGTCTTCACGCATTCCTGCATCTCGCGCCATTGGCAATGGCGATACGAAGAGCCTGCTGACTGAAGCCGCCGTACTGACGTTGCCTGAGACCAGTACCAAGCACAGCGGCGTTCTCGTGTCGTCGCTGTCGCCTCGACGCCGTGCTGTGGGCAACAGCAGCGTCAGCCACGCTGCTCCTGCCAAGAAAGACGTCAGCGAAGTCAAGGACCGTGGCCATCGTGCTCCTTCAACGCTGCAAGAGACAACGCACGCCGACGTGGAACACGCATCAACTGATCCACAAGAAGAACATCCAGCCCACGTGGACCACGAATGCATGGACGATGAAGCCTTGACGCATGCGCACCGGACCATGATGTCCGTTCTGCCTTCATTCAAGCCGGGCAAGTGCTTCTTCTGCTCCAAGAACGACGCCGAGCACTTCGTTCCTGCGTGCGGCATGTGGGGCAAGTGGACCCACTGGCGCATGAACCAGCAGCAGAACTCGCACGTGGAGTTGACTGCAGGCACTGGAAGCTCTCTCGCCAAGCCCGTGGTGTCCATGTGCACGTCGTACTACGATATCCAGAGCCAAAAGTCCGAGCTGGACATGGTCGTGACGCGATTGGAGCGCCGGAACGACGACCTCGTGAAGCAATTGGTTCAGCTGCGCTCCCAGGAGAGCGAGTCTGTGACTGCGAATGCGCAGGCCACCTCCAAGATGCGCGCCATGCAGCAGCGCCATGAGATGGACGTGCAGCGTCGCGAGACGCAGCTCCAGGAGAAGATGGACGCGGTGCTCAAGGAGTCCAACCACATCGTGCACGACCACAAGCTCAAGAGCAAGCAGCTGGAGTCTCTGCAAGCGACCTTCCGCCAGCAGCTGCGCGAGCAGCAAACGCTCGTGGAGCAGGCCGAATCACGCGCGATCGAAGCCGACAGGAAGAACCAGCAACAGCAGCAGCAGATGGAGCGCATGGAGCGGGAGCTGGCCCAGTACCAGGCCGAGATCAAGACGCTGCGCAGTCGCACAATGAGCGAGGAGACGCTGGGCTCCCCGCTGTCCTCGCTGCACGGCCTCAACGCGTCCTTCGCGTCCACCTCAAGCGGCTCGGCGTCCTCGCCCGTGGCCAACATCCGCGCCTTGCAACCGGCCGGCCGACTGCCCTACGCGCAGTTCCTCGAGATCGAAGGCCTGCGCGAGTCCAGCCGCAAGCACAGCGACGTGGACTACGCTGAGCGCTGGCGTGACCTGCTGCTGGACTCGAATGACCACCAGCAGCTCAATCCTCCGCCTGGCTTCTGAGCCATTTATGTATGAACATCATTCTGAAGAATCTGATAACAATTGGTGTCCTAGTCTAGTGTTGCGCTCACTATATTAGGCATCCGCATGGAAGGTCTCGGTCCTAATTGAAGCAAACGGAACGGACGAAGCAGCATGACGGCGTGCTCCAGTCTGCTGGCTGTGCCAAGGGCGCTCGTGTCACAGAACAAGCGCCGCTTCCAGGAAGGAGGATACGACCTGGACCTGTGCTACGTGCATCCGCGCGTGATCGTCATGTGTAAAGCTCTGTGTCTCTTGATGAGGAGGAGAACGCACGCAACTGATCCTATACCATGAGTGGGACGTAGGCTTCCCTGCTGTGGGGATCGACGGGCTCTTCCGCAATCCACGATCGGAGGTCGTGAGGCTGCTGGAGGAGCGACATCCTGGCCATTACCACGTCTACAACTTCTGTGACGAGCGCAAGCGCCAGTGAGAAGCCGCCATAGAGTCAGGCAATGGGTTGGCTATTGAGTCTCTTGTTGATGCTGATAGATATCCCAAGAGCGTGTTTGATGGCCGAGCGAGCTGCTTTCCTATTGAAGACCATAACGTCCCAACTCTCCACCAAATGTACGACCAGCAGCATCGCTAGAGCAAGAGAAGCAAGACCACTGGCTTAATGCTGTCCATGTGAACAGGGTCACGTTCTGTGAAAACGCGGCGGCGTGGCTTCAAGCGGACGAGAAGAACGTCGTGGCTCTGCATTGCAAGGTAACCACCCCTTGGCCATGACTGGAAGACTAGTAATCAGCTCTAATGCGCTTCCTGTAGGCTGGCAAAGGCCGCGCAGGCATGATGTGCTGCATGCTGCTGCAGCGGATGGCCTTCGTCAACTCCGCTGCGGACGCCATGGAGCTGTACAACCGCATGCGCGTGCGAGACATGCGTGGACTGACGGTCGCGAGTCAGAAGAAATGGGTCAAGCACTACGAGAAGCTGCTGCATCGCCAGCGTCTGTCGCCTCCTCCAGTCACGGCGCTGTCGATTGTCGAGCCAACATTCTTACTGAAGGAGCTGCTGCTTCAGAACACGCTGACGGCTGTCACGCCTCCCAGACTGAGACTACGCGTGTACCAACTGGATCACGATCTAGCCACGAAGGTAGGTCTGCATTGCCCTCCTATGAATGGTCTGATTGACTGAAGAAACCTTCTTGCTGTAATAGAAACTGGTACATCAGGCCTTTGGCTATGAGCAATTTTCTTTGAACCAGCAAGTCTGCGGCAGCATTCTACTGGAGTTCCGCACTCCTAAATGCGGCGCCTGCCTCCACACCAAGCACTTCAAGGTCTGGTTCAACACGCTGCTGCTGAGTCTAGGTACAGTCCTCTCAACGGCAAAGAAAGTAGGTTTCCTATCGCTGACCTCATGAAATTGACTCTGGCAGATCCAAAGACCGGTCACGTGGTGTTCCCTCGTAGCGAAATGGATTGGGTCTCGCGCGATCGCAAGCTGCGTCGTTTCCCTGCAGCCATGGAGCTCGAGATGCACGTCATTCCTCAATAGTCAAGAGGCAGAAGAAACAGGAGAGATCTCTAGAGGGAAATGAATTCATATTACTATTTGGGCTTGAAGGGCACGGCTGAGAACGTGTCGCTGAAGCGCTTGAACTCCGGATGGTAGTCGAAGTTGTCCATGAGCACCTGGATGCCCTGCGCGTGTCGGAGCTTGGCGTCGTCGTACTGCGTCTGCATGTTGTCGGTCATGTCCTTGTAGTTGTTCTCCAGAGGCTTGATCTTGCTGTCGAACAGCGCGATCCAGTCGTGACAGTCGCGGAGCTTGGCCAGCAGGTCCTGCTTGCGCTTGTTCAGCCGGAAGAGCTGCTCGTCGTAGTCCTTCTTGCCCTTCTCGTCGTCCTTGATCTCTCGATCCAGCACCTCAATGCGCATCTGCACAGCCTCGAGTACACCGCCGATGCCGCTGGTCACGCGGTTCATGGTGCGAGAGTCCTTGGCAGACATGAGCTGCTTCTTGCTCGCCGGAGGGTACACGAGTCTAGGCAAAGAGCTCTTGGACGGCATCGCCATCGTCCTTGGACTCAGCAGAGCAGATAATGCAGCAAATGAGAGAGACTTCACTATAATTAGGCAACTCACAGACAGAAAATAGGCCAGACAATGCAAAGATCTCTTCGTTGTCATGCGCACAGCCCAATTCATTCGGTCCTTTTGACTCAGGGCAGATGACAAGAGCAGATGCTCACTGCTCATACGATTTGACTAGCTCAAACCTTCTCCATTGACTGCATCTGGCGCTGCACCTTTGGCTAGAAGAGCTTCAATAATGTCCGCATGACCGCTTTGCGCTGCCGCCAGAAAGCGCTGTCATCGAGTCTTTGGATATGGCGCTCACGTTCGCTCCTCTCTCCAGAAGCAGCTGCACGATCTCGATGTGGCCGCTTTGGGAAGCGAGCATCAGAGCCGTCCAGTCATCCGCTCTGGCAGCATTGGCGTTGGCGCCGCGATCCAAGAGAGAGCGAACAATGTCGATCGAAAGTCCATGATATGCCGCAATCATCAATGACGTCACGTTGTTCCTTTCAGTGGCATTGACGTCCGCTCCAAGAAGCAAAAGCAGCCGCACGACGTCGACTTGATTGTAAATTACAGCCAGAAGAAGCAGCGAATTACCAGATTTATCCACGATCTCAATGGCGTTTAGGGACCTCAATGGTGTCTCCAAGCCAGCCTTCTTTGACAGCCACCCACAGTAGAGACTTGGTCTTCTTGGTGATACAAAGCACTCCGTCGTCTTCATTCAATCCAACGTCCGCTTCTTCAGCACTGACCTCCATCAGCAAATTGGCGATCTCGTGAAAGCCTAAACGGTTTGCAATATCCAACGCCGTCTCTCTTGACCGGTTGCGGTGCTGGGTGATCGCATGGCTACGCAGAAGCTCCCTTACGACCTTAACGCGCTTTCTTTCCACCGCGCTCATCAACGCAGTGCTGCCATGACAGGCAGCAGAGTTCACATTGATATCGGATTGCAAAGGCAGCATTTTCACGATGTCCGCATAACCATTTTTAGCCGCCAAGATAAGCGTTGTTCTTCCCCAAGAATCGATGGCGTTCACATTGGCCCCATGTTCCAGCAGCAGCTGTACGATAGCAGCATCTCCGAACTGTGCCGCCTGCATCAACGCAGTCATGTTAAAATTATCCGCCACATCAACGCCTGCACCGTGGGTTGCACTAACTTCGGCCTGTTCCAACTCACGCCATGCATCAACATTGTCATGACCGATTCGTCCGTCCCTTCGACTGTAGCGACGTGCGTCAGCAATAGCTCCATGATATCCATATCTGCATATTTCTTTGTCCCTGTACACGTTAGCGCAGTCTGGCCTTCGTTCGTTTTTGCATTAACGTCAGCACCGTGATCCAGCAGAAACTGCACGATTCCGATGTGCTTTCTTTCTGTAGCGATGATTAGTGCGGTATAACCTGCTTCGTAGCCACGGCGTGCAGTCAAATCCACTTCCGCTCCATGCTCTAAAAGCACTTGAACGACCTCGGGGTGTTCACATTCTGCAGCTTCCATGAGTGCAGTCCTTTCGATCTCATTTCGCACGTTGATGTCTGCTCCCTGCGCCAGTAGCATCTGCACAACATCGACTCTACCATCACTCGCCGCCCTTACGAGTGCATCTTCTTTCTTCGTGGGTTCGCTTTTAATGCTAACTATTCTGCTGATTCTACTCGACTGCGCCACTGGAAGATCAATGATCAACTGTGATGGATGGATGCATCGGGATCTGCTGAGAAGCAATGGCATAGAAGAAGGCAATCCCAAGTGTTTGGCAACGAGCATTCAAAGTTACTTGGGTTCTTTCCTGTGGGTATATATCGTATGGGTAATCTCGTGGCAAGCATGGAGAATGCCGATTTTCGACGTCTGTCAAACAGAAAAGAGTCAAGACAAGACCCAACAGGCTCAAATCAAAACGCAAATTCCTGCTCCATCGCTCTCATTCTCATGGCCACAGTCTTGTCATTCAGTCCTTTTGTCCCAGTGCTGGTGGTGAGAGCAGACGCGCAGCGCTCAGATGGTTACCTCGCTTGGCCAAATCCAGTGCGTTCATTCCTTCTCCACTGACTGCATCTGGCGCTGCACCTTTGGCAAGAAGAGTCTCAATAATGTCCTCGTGTCCGTATTGCGCTGCTACCAAGAGAGCTAACATCTCATCTTTGGATCTGGCATTTATGTTGGCTCCTCTCTCCAATAGAAGCTGCACGATCTCAGCATGGCTGCCCTGGCAAGCAAGCATCAGAGCCGTCCAGCCATCCGCTCTGGCAGCATTGACGTTGGCGCCACGATCCAACAAAGACCGAACAATGTCGATCGATCGTCCGCCGTGACGCGCGGCAATCATCAATGGCGTCTCGCTAGTCTTGTCAGTGGCGTCGACGTTCGCACTGAGGAGCACAAGAAGTCGCGCGATGTCTACTTGATTGTAAATTGCAGCCAGAAGAAGCAGCGTGTTACCAGACTCATCCACGATCTCAATGGCATCTGGGTGCTTCGTCAGGATCTCAATGACATCTCCAAGCCAGCCTTCTCGGACAGCCACCCACAGAAGAGATCTGGATTTCCCACTGATACAAGACAATGGTTCTTGAGCCAAACCATCTTCCGATTCTTTAGCACCGGCCTCCGTCAGTAAATGGGCGATCTCGTGGAAACCCAAACCGTTTGCAATATCCAACGCAGTCTCTCCCGCCCGATTTCGGTGCCAGACGATCTCGTGGCTGGCCAAGAGCTGCCGGACAACTCCTACTCGATCTCTCTTCACCGCCCACATCAACGCAGTGCCGCCGCTACATTCAGCAGAGTTCACATTGATATCAGATTGTTCCAATAGCAGCTCCACGATGGCTTCCTGACCGCATCCAGCTGCCAAGATGAGAGCTGTCCTGCCGCAAGAATTGCGGGCATTCACATTCGCGCCATGGTCCAACAGGATTCGCACAACGTCTGGTTGATTAGCACACATGAGTGTCGTAAGACCAAACTTGCATGTTGTGTTCACAGTGGCTCCATGGCTCAACAGCAGCTGAGCCATTGCGCCATGGTCACTTGATACCGCCCACATCAACGCCGTCTTGCCAATATTGTCAGTCGCATCAATGTCAGCGCCATGAGTTAATAGCAACTCCGCATGTCTGGCGTTGTTTGAACACGCGGCATTCATCAACAGCGTCATGCCCAGTTTGCCTTTCACGTCCACGTCTGCGCCATGAGTCAGCAATAGCTCCATGATCTCGGCCTGAACGTTTGCTTCAGCTTGTCTGGTTGCCGCTGCGTACATTAGCGTAGTAGAGCCATCGTTTGTTCTTGCGTTCGCGTCAGCGCCGTGATTCAGCAGTAGCCGTACGATTCCGACGTGGCGTTTGTTTACAGCAATGACAAGTGCAGTATAGCGTCCGTTGGAGCCCTGGGATTCGACCAAATTGACATCCGCTCCATGCTCTAGAAGCACTTGGACGACCTCGAGATGCTCATGGTTTGCTCCTTGCATGAGCGCGGTCTGACCGTGCTCATTTCGCGCATTAATGTCAACTCCTTGCGCCAGTATCTTTCGTACAACATCGACATGGCCAGCTGATGCCGCTTTCATGAGTGAGTCGTTCGTGTGGCAATTGTCTTCGCTCCTCATTCTGCTGACGCTGTCAAATTCCAAATGAACTCCGGTTTTCAAGGTTTGTTCGTTAAATGCCATCCATCAATCGTTTGAAAATGAATGGGTGTGCTTTTTAGTTGAGAGAACATGACTCGTGGCAGCCAATCGGATCAAGAATCCAATTATCACGAAGAGGACTACTATCATTAATAGTCAAGCTCATAGCTGGCAGATTCGACCATGCCCAGAATGTAATCACACTTGTATCAGTCAGTGGTCTCTGTTTTACCCCTTAAGCTCTCGGAAGTTGGCTTCAGACTCAGCCAAATGGGCCGGTGTGGTCGGGAGGTCCACATCCAGAGCCAGGAACACGTTCTCGGTCGGATGGAGGTCTTCTGTCGGCATAGCAGCATACTGTTCAGGTGCGACGGGGGCCTTGATGGCGGTCAGTCCGGCGTAGACCAGCAGCGCGTCTTCCTCACGCGAGACCACGTGCTCGTCGTAGTCGCGCGTCTTGTAGTCCACGTGCACGAACGCACGCTCGACGTCCGAGAGCTGCTCGACCTTGAATTGGAGCTGCAGCGCGATATCGTGGGCCTCCTTGACCGACATTTCAGCTGGCACGACCACTTCCAGCTCCACGAGGTAGTTGGAGCCGAAGTGGTAGGCGCGCATGATGTCGAGCGTGAGCAGCTCGTGGTGCTGGCTGCAGAGCTCCTTGACCTCGTTTATGAACTCCTCGCTGGCGCAGACGCCCACGAGCTGCTGGATCTGCTCGCGAGCCATCTTGCCCCAGGCGAACATGATGCAGAGGAAGATCAGGATGGCGCCGGCCGGATCGACGTACCAGAGGCTGGGCTTGACGGACGACACGATGTACGCGATGATGGCGAAGGCGTTGCTGACCGTGTCGTTGATGTTGTCCTGCTGGATGGCGTCCACGGCCACGGAGAAGGTCGACTTGAGCACCCAGCGCGAGTAGAACACCAGGCCGATCTTGACCACCACGGCCGTGCAACTGATCACGATGGCTTCCGTCGTGAGCGTCGGGGCGCTGGGCTCATCGTTCTTGAAGCCGTCGATGAGCTTCGAGATCGATTCCTGGATGAACATGACCGACACGAGCGCCATGACGCTGGCTGCGATGATGATGGCCACAGGCTCGAAGCGCGACGTGCCGGCCGGGTACTTGGCGTAGTCCTGCTTCTTGCCGGACCGCGTGCCTGCGTACCAGAGCAGGCCCTGGACGAAGAGGTCCACCATGTTCTCCACCAGCGCCGAGATGAGGGCCAACGAGTGGCTGGCGATGGCCACGCTGGACATGATGATGACGATCGTGATGTTCGTGCCCAGAGACATCTTGAGGCATAGCGCCACGTGGTCGATGGGCATCTTGCCCGTGGCCATGAGGTACATGCGCTCGAAGAGGCCGGGCTTGGCCTCCTCTGCGGCCGCTGGCGCTGGGGCGAGGGCCTCCGGAGAGACCGGAGGGCTGCTGCGCGCGACGCTGAACCGCTGGCTCATGAGGCTGATACCGGAATGAAGCACACTCATCCGGTGGTGATTCAGCTTAAAAAACCTTACGCGAGCAGGAATGACGGTAGATACACACTCAGGCTGCTCGTGTAAAACCGGATTCAACTAAAAACCTCGAGAATGTTTGTTAAAAACCGTGATTAGATGGTGGCGCCTGGCTTTGTGCTGTACATGCATCAAGGCTTGCACATCATAATTCCAAAACATGGTAGTGCTAGTTAAACTTAATCAATATAGGAAAGAAATACGAATATGCGAGCATTGAAAATCAGTAAAATACACGGTTTTTGTCACTTGACGAGTGCTGAGCATCTGAGAACGGCATTTTTCTGGTCTGGGAATCTAGAGCGTGTCACATATCCACAATTGTGCGGTCTGGAGCGTTCCAGATGTGAAATTAGTCAAGAGCCGTAGGAACAGAAGCCATTCATTGATTCGACTAATGTGACGCTGCGTTTAATTGCTTGAGCCACTTGGGCCACTTCATGCCTTACTGAGTTTCGAGTGAGCTGTGCCTAATGAGCGCGACATAATTGAAATCCACCTTCGTTTCCAAAACGGATACACAGTATAATCAAGGCAATAACGCTCCAGTGTCATGGCGCCAATGACTTACACATCCTCATGGATCGGCGACAGCAAACGCACAATGCTTGCATGATTGCTTCGCTTGGCCAGCTCCAACGCATTCAGACCTCCTCCATTGATCACATATCTGGGACTGCCCCTTTCGCCACTAGTGTCTCGACTATATCCTCGTGACCACATTGCACTGCTGTCAAGAGAGCCGACATCGCGTCTTTGGATCTGGCATTCACGTTCGCTCCTCTCTCCAGCAGCAGCTGCAGGATCTCTAGATGCCCACCTTTGGAAGCGAGCATCAGAGCCGTCCATCCATCTGCTCCGACAGCATTGGCATTGGCCCCGCGGTCCAATAGAGAGCGAACGATGTCGATTGACCGTCCATGGCACGCAGCAATAAGCAAAGCAGTTTCGCTGTTCACGTCAGTGGCTTTGACGTCCGATCCTTGGAGTAAAAGCAGCCGTACGACATCAATTTGGCTGTGGATTGCGGCCAGATGCAGTGGCGTGTTGCCGAATTCGTCCACGACCTCAATGGCTGTCGGATGATTCATCAGCATCTTGATGACTTCACCAATCCGTCCTTCTCTGACAGCTTCCCATACACGAGATATGGCTTCTCCACTGATGCGAGACTGGGACACAAGCCGTTGAGGCGCTAGGCCTTCGCCTTTGTTTGTTGCATTTTGAGCCAAGTCAGCTTCTTAGTCTTTGGTCTTGGCTGCCTGCATCAGCATTTTCACGATCTCCTTGTTGCCCGATCTCTTCGCTAAATCAAACGCCAATTGCTGCTATTGAGGTGCTGAACAACCTTGCGGTGCTTCAACAGCTCCAGTACAATTCCCACACGTGCCGTTTCCACTGCGCGCATCAGCGCTGTGGAGTGAGTCCAATCACGAACGCTCACATCGAGATCAGAGCGCTGAAGCAGCACTTTCACAATCTCATCGTGGCTGTATGTGGACGCTAGTACGATCGCTGTATTTGAACAACTGTTTCGAGCATTCACATTCGCGCCATGATCCTGTAGAATCTTGACGATTTCGGAGTCGTTTCTCTGAACTGCAATTATCAACGCGGTATCGCCGCTCTTACACGCTGCGTTCACATTGGCGCCATGCTTAAGTAGCAGGCGTGCCATCGCATCAAGACCGTTTGATGCGGCATTCATCAGCGCGTGGCTGATTTTAACCCAGTCTGGTCTCTGAGCAATCAAATGAACGGTACTACTGATATGAACGCAAGAACAAAGAGAGACCGACATGCTGTGCTAATGTACGCTGCGACTGACTGGTTTCTTGCGAACAAGAACGCCAAAGTCGAGATCATGGAGCTTTTACTGATGATCAACGCCAGAAACGCTCACTCAAAGCCAAGTCCAAGAGTATTTGCATGCATAATACCTGATGGAATTAATCTTTCTGGTTCTTCTCCCATCGGCCACCAAATGGCTTGAGCACCACGTTTCTCTCCGTGTCTAGTTCCTCATCGTATTCAATGAGCACATCCAGTCTCGTGGTGGGGACGCTGGCAGCATCCAGTCGCTCAGACCATTCCACGAGACTGATCCCTACAGAGCAGAGCGTTAGCATGGCAAAGGCTACTCATCCCACAACGCGATTCCTCTTGCTGACCTGTTTGGAAGGCGTGCTTGAGCCCAAGGGCCTCCTGGTCCTGGGCGCTGACAGAGTCCAGTCGATAGAGATCCACGTGATAGATGGTCGGCGCCCTATCAGGAACCAACGACTGTGGGTTTATGGCCAATCATCACCAGCTAAAGACCGATAGGACTCACTTCTGGCTGCGCTCGTCCTCGTACGTGTTCACCAGGAGATACGTGGGCGACGTCACGTGCAGAGCGCTGTCGCCTGTGAGCGCACGGATGAAGCCCCTCGCAAAGCACGTCTTGCCGCAGCCCAAGTCCCTACAGTCAGCACACAGCCACTCAGTCAGTCTATTGGTTATGCATTCGTTCCACTTGCCAATGCATAGAATAGATACCCTTTGAGGAACAGCACGTCGCCAGCACGGCAATGGGCCGCCACTCGTGCGCCAAGGCTCTCCATGGCTTCCTGCGAGCCAATACGCAAAGTCGGAGAGCCATCCCATAGAGGCCGTTGAGTGGAGTCTGTTACTACTGGTGCAGAGCTGTGCAGCCCACGCAGTCGCATGCGCAGGCCATGGCACCGGAGCGCTCGGCGCAGGATGTGGCTGGTCATTTCCACACAGCAGATAGGTCACAAAAGTGAGACAAAGAGCAACACTGACATTGACCTGTTTACATGCATAGTTGCCTCTGTAGGAGCATATGGCTACATCAAGTTAAACCACGACGTGCCTCTTGGAGCTACAACTACATCCTGTCCGCCTGCTGCAGACTCTTGAAGATGGTGAGTGCCGAGGTCACCATGTTGGCCGGATCGTTCGTGTTGGCCGGCAGCAGCACAGTCGTGCTCTGCTTGGCGATCTCACTGAACGCGTCGATGTAGTTCTCGGCCACTTGAAGCGACACGGCATCGGATCCGCCTGTGGCCATGATGGCCTTCGAGAGACGATCAATAGCACCGCAAGTGGCATCGGCGCGAGTAACAATGGCTGCTGCTTGTCCTTCAGCCTCAAGAATCGCGCAGATTTCAAGCCCTCGGCTTAGAGAATCGCAGCGGACTTCTTGCCTTCGGCCACGTTGATGGCTGCCTGGCGCTTTCCCTCCGAGTCGAGCACATCGGCACGCTTACGGCGTTCAGCTTCGGCCTGCATGTCGTCCATCGCGTTCTTGACGCTGGTCGTGGGCGCGATGTCTCGAATCTCATAACGCAGACAGCGGAGGCCCCAGGCGTCCGAAGCCTGATTGATGGCCTCCACAATGGGTCCGTTGAGCGTCTCGCGCTCTTCGAAGGTCTTATCGAGCGAGATCTTGCCTAGTTCCGAGCGCATCGTGGTCTGGGCCAACTGCGTCATGGCGTAGATCGGATTCTCAACGCCGTAGCTGGCGTTGTACGGGTTGGTGATCTTGATGTACAGCACGGCGTCGATGGTGACGGACACATTGTCTCTGGTGATGGCTGTCTGGTGCGGGATGTTCACAGCCTGCTCCTTGAGCGAGTGCACGTAAGCAATCCGATCTACGAACGGGATCTGGAAGTGGAGGCCAGGCTTGAGCACGTCGCGGTATTTACCAAAACGCTCGACAACCCAGGCGCGTTGTTGGGGGACGACCAGTATGCCCTGTAGTGTCAGTCGTTAGTCACGATGAAGCAGTGGAGATACACAGATACTACACACAGACGTGCGAAGGCGTACCATGTTGAAGGGTGTTCTCATAGTGGTCATTGTGCTGATCTGCTTGGACTTGCGGCGAAGAGGAAACTGAGGTGCCTTGCCTGTGGTGCTACAACTGCCAGGTCTAAACCTCTCCGATCATTTTTCTGTGGTAAGTCTCGTCCCTGTGGCTCATATCTTTACACCCCACGAGCCCGTTCTCAGCTTAGACAGCACTGTTAGCCCTATGAAGAGAATCCATTGAAGAGACGAAACATTGAAATGCGATATTTTGCAGAATTCCTCTCACTTGCGACGAAAAAAAGCGTCCAGCGTTCCTTGACCACGCCCGGCGGGTTTGACTGGCAGCTTGCGTTTCTTGAGCGTTTGGGGAGACTCGGGCGCAGGGGACGACGGAGCGAATCGCTTGTGATCAAGTGTCGAAGCCATGACGAATCCTGATTTCAGTGGACTTGTGATCTGCGGCTTGACAGATCCTAGCTCTTCTGTCTTCAACGTACTCTCGGTGGAACTGGATTCTGAACGGCTAACCTCCTGGTTTGTGATCTCTTGCTTTTCTTGAAACGAGCGTACGGCCTGTCCGTGAGCTGTTTCTGTCTCAGTGAACTCGGATTTTGGCTTGGCTTTCGCGGCAAAGAATGCCTTTATATCTCCTAATCAAATGCCGTGTCAAGCACGCTGATACCATCTCATCTCGTTTCCATCATACCTGCATTCTTGTTGATATTGATTTCTGTGGCACAATCTTCGCCTTGGTAACGCGTCGTGCCAACTAACGAAACCAGCAGCTCAGTATTCAAGTAGGATGGAAGACAGTGGTGTATGACTTACTCTTCTTGTCCACAGGATGCCACTGCAGATCGGACGCTTCATAGGCTACCATTAGATCACTCACTTGCTTGAACTTGGCATCTGTGAGCCATCTGGAGACTCCTTCCGGTGTCAAAATGACTGGCATTCGCGTGTGCAGCCACTTTAGTTTCGGCGCAATGTCGGTCGTTAGAATGCTGAACGAGTGCATGATCTCTCCACTGCCGTTCGTCCACTGGTCGTACAGTCCGGCCATCTATATAGAAGCAAACCATTCATCAGCGCTTCAGAGTATTTCCAAATGCAAGAAGCAAGCCAAATGCTCAGGTCTTACTGTCATGGCTCGACCGTTTGCAAGCGAGAAGTAGTACGGCTGCTTTTCGTTCTTGGTAACCTGTTTCCACTCGTAATATCTTCATATCAACAGCCGCCATTGCATTAGGACGACTAACAGCCTCTAATCAGATCTGGAAGGTGATGCACGTACCCATTGCACAGCACAACGCATCGCTTGGTCTCCACGAGTCGGCGAAAGGCAGGCCGCTCCAAGACGTTCTCTGAGCTAAACCACACACAACGCAGTTCCTATCAGTTCATCGTCTTCTTTCTCTGAGCAAGCAGTCGTATTTATACCGAGCGTTGAACATGAGGAAGTGGTCTGGCGCCACATGCGGCTTTGTGAACGAAGGGATGAGTCCCCACTGTGGCAGTCAACCCAGTCAATCCATGGCACTGCAACCGTAGAAGAGAGTTAACGAACCTTCATGGCCTGCAACTGCAGCGGCGTCTCCTTCACCTCCTTCTCATATGTGTTGCCATGTGAATGGCCAATCGGTCGTCGAAGCAGCACGGGCGCATACCTCCCCGGGCCCATGTTTTCCACCGGCGAGTCTGCAGAACCAGAGGCATGAGCTCAAGCAGAGACGCTCTATAACAGCACAGTCATGCAGCTGTGGACTGTACATTGCTCCCCATTGACAATCGCAGCGTCTTCACTCACGCCTGCGGCCTGCGCGATCTGCTCACGGCGCAGCACGCACCGCGCTCTTCCGCACATGAGTCACCCAAACCGTCGCACTTGGACAATGGAATCAGATACGACGCTTTGAATCAGAATCTGAGCTGAGCCCATCAGCCGTGTGCTCATGGCCAAGGTCCGTATGAGACGCATCTCGGCCTGAAGGCGGCAAGGACAAGGACGCCGCCTCAAGCAGCAATAGCTGATGACGCAATCGAAGCAAGCGAGCACGTTGGATTGCCGCTACAAGTTGAGCGTGTGTGCATGAAGGAACGAAGCCTGAATCTCTCTCTACGTCTCCCCTTGGCTGCTTGGCGTGATGAGCTGTCGCTCCGCATCCGTCAGGTGCAGCATGACTTCGGGACCGTAGAGAGACACGTCCACCCGCGTCCCAGGTACTTGCCATGCCTTGCGTGGGAGCGCCCGCATGCAGCAGGTAGTAGAACACGAACTGCTTCCTGCGCACGTTTTCCTGCGCAGACGCGAGGGAATCTCCAGCGGCCGGCACTTTCTTGCGCAGCGACTCGCTTCGATTGAGCAGCAGGTTCCCGGCGTCGCAATCCACGCCCGAGTGCGTCTTCTGTAGCACTGTGGCCGGGTCCACGAGGTCGACGTCTATCGGCGCACACAGCGAGCGCCAGCGCCGATCCCTTTGGTCTGCTGTTGCTGATCTGCACTCGATGCTGAAGAGATCCCGGCGCTTGAGCAAGGAACTGTTGAAGACTCTGCTCGATGGACGCGGCTGTGGTCTGCGGCGGCATGATCTGCACGTCAATGTCGTTGGCCGGCTCGCCACGGACGACCCAGTCGCGCAGGAAGCCGCCATAGATGCTCACATTGCACTTCCACACGAGTGCGTGCGCGAGCTGCAGCATTACGTCGTCGCGCGTCTGCCAACTCGGCGGTGGAACGCTGTTCAGCAACTGGGCGAGACGTGGGCACTGCTGCATTTCTTGGCCACGGTCGCCTAAAGCTCTGGTGATCTCCGGAAGCATAGCATCGCCGTGTGTTTGGACAATCAGTGACTGGATCCGACAGACAATCACGGGCATGAGCGCCTTCGCCTCTCGCACCAAAGTGATCATGATCTCTCGGGAGTTGCTGTCTATTGACAAGATTCGCTGACTATCCATCAACGCCGCGCCGCTCGAGCAGCGATTGGATATTTTCTTCTAGGTCTTCGAGGTTTTGCCCGCAACTTGACGTGGTCTGAAAGCTGGAGCATGGTGGAATGGGCTCAACGAGTCGCAGCAGCCTGATCAAAGAGCATTCTTAGTAGTACATTACGGTCATGAAGGCAGGATGGCTCGAAATGCTGTCAACGGAGAGGGGGTGAGTGCTGTTGGTTGAACTTTATGAATGGTATATGCTTAGTATGAACGTGTGCTGCTGTTAAGAAGGCAAAAGAAAAAAGAAAATCCTGAAAGCAATCTCGCCATTGTACAAACCGCGAAAGTTTAATCATTTACTGATGTCGCGTGTGATTAAAATTCGCGTGGCTCTGAATATGGCATCCAATAGTAATTATCAGTTTGAACCTCACATTAACTAAGGATGCAACAGAAAAAAATAAACACTGCTTCATTGAACTCGTGACGTCCGCATAGTTCGTATTTTCAATTATGATACATGGCAAAATCCGATGCACACGATTTTGAAAACAGTTTTGCTCTTTCAGAAATTTGTGTTGCATTAGTTTTCATGGAGTTGAGAACCGGCAGTTGGTCATTTCGTAAAAGTGGCACTATGATAGCAAGCGATGGCTGGACCCCTCTCACAAGAGCTGCGGCACAAGGACGCACCGAGGCCGTTCAAACACTACTAGCGCAGGGAGCGGATGCTAATGTGCGGAACGGATACTGCATGACTGCGCTCATGTATGCAGTAAAAAGGCATTTTGTTGATATCGTTGAAATGCTGTTGGGCCATGGCGTGGACATCGACTTGACGGGAGGCGAAGGCCTAGAAGGAGGGTTCACTGCATTAATTTTTGCAGTGAAATTGGGAGACGCCACAATGCTGGAGCTGCTTTTGGATCGTGGAGCTGACGTGAACGCACGATCAAAGAAAGGTGGCTACACTCCGCTAATGCACGCAGCGTCTGGCATCTATGCGGAGAGCGTGCAAATCGAGATCACGCAGCTATTACTAGCTCACGGAGCCGATGTCAACGCAAAGGACAAGGACGGCAAGACAGTGTTGATGGCAGTCGCTGAATCGCTCTCGACCTGCACCAGATTATCTACTATTCTCCTGGAATATGGCGCTGATGTAAACGCTACTGACAAATATGGTAAAACTGCGCTGATGCACGTGGCCAAATCTGATTTTGGTCATGTCGCGCGTGCACTGCTGAATCGCAGGGCCAATGTTAACGCAGTATCTACCTCTGGCATGACTGCGCTTATGCACGCTGCTCAGCACAACAACTCTGACATCGTCCAAATCCTACTGGATCATGGGGCGGATGTGAATGTCCACAAGAATGGATGCACAACAGCGCTTACATTGGCTGCTGAGTTTGGCCACGATGATATTGTGAAAATGCTGCTCCGTTTTCCGGATCTCAATATAAGTGGCGAATGTTGCATTCCTCTGGCACTGAAGAAAACGGTGAAGAATGGTCACACTGACGTTGCACGTGAGTTTTTGGCAAACCACGAGATTATTCAACAGCTCAAACGCAGCAGTGGGTTGGCTATGTCTTTAATTAAGACGGCAACGGGAATGGGTCGTCACGAGATTGCAGATCTTCTGACGGAAGCAACTGCTTCCTCCGCTGAATGCGCAGAGCCAATCAAAGAAGAAGAGATTGTTGAGCAGCGTTTGCCTCCGGAACTCAAGGCGCCAATAACTGAGAAAACCAGATCGCTGTTTTTGGCTTCTATCATGGAAGAACGGATTGGCTTAGTCATCGAGATCCTGACGAAGCACCCGGATGCGATTGAAATCGTGAATCAATCCGGCAGCACGCCCCTTCTCCTGGCAACACGTTACTGCCACATTGACTTTGTGCGGCTGCTTTTGCTTCAAGGGGCGGACGTCAACGCCGCCGATCTCTACTATATGACACCATTGATGGTTGCCATAGGTAGTGGACGCTCCATTGATGTCATTCGCTGTCTCTTGGATTACGGTGCAGATGTTAATGCAGTCAACGCGGCGGGCCAGACGGCTCTCATGCGCGCTTGTGTCGGAGGTCGCCAAGACATTGCTGAAGCGCTTTTGGCCCGTGGAGCGTCCCGGAATATAGTCGATGGCAATGGATTGACTGCACTCGAAATGGCGAAGCGAGGCAGCCATCTGGACATTGTGCGTCTGCTGTCGCCAACTGTGCGGAAGGTTTTGTGAGTTCATGGATATGTTTGATTTGGTTTTCGTTGTCAGAAGACCTGGAACTTTGTTGCGTGGATGATTGCGACATAAGGTTGAATTGATATCACTCTCTTCTCATGCCTAGCGGCCTTTTGTGAAAAATTGATTCAAGATCGGTTGAATCCAGTAGTGAAATAGCCACTGAACTGTACGACACACCACTTTTAGATAAAAGGGTATGCTACTGTAGAAAGTTTCGAATGAATATGCAGTATTTTGATTGGTGTTAGTTCGGTTCCGTGCCTCCTGATGCTTTCGTCTGGTACCAAGGTCGGTTTTCCACCACTCGACAGAGTACTTGGACTTCGGGCAAATAAGGCTTCGCTGGGTTTCACTGAGTTGGGCAGCACAAGCCTCAGGAATCGGCGAGATGCACGTCCATTGACGATCCAGATACTTGCGCAGTCGTCTGGCGTCATTTCTCGATGGGTCGTAGAAGAACACGAATTCTTTCTTCTGTGCGTGGCGTACGACTTTCTCGATCGGAATGTGGCCACGGTCCGCGCGCTCCACCTTCTCTAAGACGTTGCCAACGTCTGAATCCACGCCCGGGGGAGTAAATGGTACGCATACCGAGTGCACGAGGTCAATCTCGATTGCTTTCTTGGGGAATGGGGCAGAGATCTAAAGACAATGTACAGCACCTTTCTGTCCTCGGTCGGTCAATGACAACTGCAGTGACGGCTGGTCAAGTACCTCATGCAAAATTGCCTTGCCGACTGTAGTCTGAGGCGGATGAATGGTCATATCGATAAGAAGAACCCAGTTCAGCACAAAATCACCAACCACAGAGCATCGCGTCTTCCAAATGATAACGTAGGCGATCTGGAGCATCATATCGTCACGCGTGCTCCATACATGTGGTTTATTTACTGACATAAGCTGCACGTCTCATGAGCGCTCGCGTGGAGTTCGAGATCAGAATCAGTAATTCGACCATCTCCTCGTTGTCCGATCTTTTAGCTCCAAAAATACTGCGGCAATGAAGCTACTCCATAATCATCACTGTTTATGTCGATGGCGTCGATGTCAGACCCTTGGAGTAGCAGTAGTCGCACAGCATCGAGCTAGCAATTGCGTACTGCTACAAACTGGATTTCTAGTTGAATCTTGAGCTAAATCTGCCTTTGAATCCTCTGCAATCGCCTCCAGTAAAAACTTAAGGGCGGCAACGCTGCGTGAGCTGTGCATTTGAAAGCGTGAAGCAAAAGAAGCCACGTCGACGGAGCCATGAAATGATTCTACTCAGTCGTGTATACAAGTAAATGCAGAGGCCAATTTCCGATACATTAGCCTTGATTCGAACTCCGCTTTCTCGATGCTAGTCCTCTCTAAGAGAGATACGATCACATCTATTCAAGTAACTACATGCTCTTTGTTCTTAAGGGCTATATCCACCACTCGCATGTCCAGGTCGTGACGCATTGGACAGACGCCATGACAGCCATTCTGCCCAAACAATCCTGGATCACCGGGCTGCAGTAGCTGGATGGGCGGTGAAGAAGCCTCCACTCTCAGCTTCCATAGCTTATCGTGCCAGTTGAACTCCCTCTGCTTGTTCTGAGTTTCGACCTTCAGGCCGACGTAGTCTCCAGCTCTCGAGTTGCGCTGCGTCCTCCACAGCTTCGACGAAGCAGATGACCGTTGGGTCGTCGAAGTTCATGAGTCCAATCACTCGGACACTGCTGGATTCATGCTCGCGACAGAAGCGAGCGCACTCACTCACGATCTCACGCGCTCCCAGGTCCCGAGGGTAGCCAAAGGAGCCGGTCGAGATGCCAGGAATCACAACGGACCGGAGTCTGAGGCGAGCAGCTTCCGCCAGAGCGTTCCAGACTGCATTGCGCAGCTGTTGCGCATGCTCCGGCGTCGGCTGAGGGACATGCGAGACCTTGGGTCCGACCGTGTGGATGACGTACTTGCACGGCAGCTTGCCGCTGGACGTGGACATCGCAGAGCCAACGTTCAATGAGCCGTGGCGACTAATCCACTTCCAACTCTTCGCTTGGATCGCAGAGCCTCCCTTGCGCACGATGGCGCGTGCGAGGCCGCCACCGTGCATCAATTGCGAGTTCGCAGCGTTCACGATGGCGTCCGCAGTGCTGGCTGTGAGATCGCCTTTCAACACCAGCAGCTCCACTCTGTCAGTCACCTGGTAGTGTAGGAGCTCCGTGCCACCTACTTCATGACTTGCCAATGCCGCAGTCGTAGATGCTGGAGCTGGAGGCGGGCCATCATCGCCAAGAGCTGTGCGTAGCCGCAGTCGCCACAGAGTTCGAATGGTCTGGGCTCCGTCCGGATCGGACAGCGCCTTGACCAGCTCTTCCTTGGTCGTGACGCCATGCTCACGCTCCAGTTCTCTAAGCACGAGCGGCGGATTCGGCAGCTCCGCGGCTTCAATGACACCCAGAAGACTCGCGCTCATGGCCGAATTTTCCGCTCTGGTATACGGAATCAGTATACGGTCCATGCCAGGTTTTGATCGTAGTTTTTTGGGTTTATTGCAGAAGGTGATACATATTGATATTATTCGCAAGAGGTGATACAAAGGTTTTTTTATACAGAATCTATGTAAATTACCTTGTCATGTATAAGTGGCACACTGTACCAGTCGCTGGCCGATTGATGTGATAGATGATGTGATAGATGATGTGATAGATTTGATGTGATGGAGTTGATGTGACGGGTTTGATGTGATGCTCTGAATTCTTTTCCACAAGCTCCAACTCGTAGGCTTGGGAGATGTGCCAGTCTTCATTCTGCCA
>JAADXR010000299.1:0-36129 GCA_023337935.1 Elongisporangium anandrum
GATCACAGATGCAGCACCAAGAGTCTCGACAGCAGTTAGCTTGCGTACCAACACGTTCTTCTTGACCATGTCGGCGGTTCCACTTGACAAACAGATAGTCACGACCATGGGGAGTCCTTCGGGCACAGCGCTCACGGCCAGAGATACGGAAACCATGATCATGTTGAGCCACACTGGTCGATCTGGGTTCTTGGGGTCCTTGCTTCCACGCAGCATCCCAACAATAAATACTAGAACGCACACGCTCAATGCAATTGCTCCCATGAGAAATCCCAGCTTCTTGAGAGTTAGCTGCAAGGACGTCTGCTTCGGTCGATGCTTTGCCAAACAACGCGACAGTGGATTCTTCTTCTTTGAGTCGTCACTTTCAAACTTTGACTTCAAAAGCAATGCGATTGATCCAACTCGTGTGTTCATGCCAGTCTCAACGACAATGCCTTGTGCGTTGCCCGCCGTGACAGACGTCGAAGAGAATACCATATTCGCAGGCGTCAGAGACTTCGATGGACCTCCGAGTGGCGCATTGTACTTTTTGACAACGTCTTCGGATTCGCCGGTTAACAACATTTCATTCACTTTGAAGTCAACACTCTCAACCAGACGAATATCCGCAGGCACAACATCGCCAGTCACGAGGAGAACGATATCACCAGGGACGAGTCCCTTGCTGTCGATGACTTGGCGCACACCATCGCGAATGACGACAGACTGGGGGCTTGATAGGTTTGCAAGCGCTTCGAGAGCGTTGCCGGCGTTGTTTTCTTGGATTGTTGCGACTGTAGCGTTCAGAATCAGAATGAACAGAATCGCAATGCCTTCAGCGTAGCCATGCAGGCTGAGCGACGCGACTACCGCAAATAGCAGCATCCCGACAATCAGATTGTAAAACTGAAGCAGAAATATCACGATCAACGGCGTGCGAGGCTCTTCATCCAGCATATTCATTCCGTACTCGACCACGCGCCGCTCGCGTTTGCTCGTGGTGAGACCGTTCACAAGGTCAGAGCCCAGCTCTCTCGCAATGACTTCAGAAGGTGCAGCATGCCACAGTTTCTGGTCGGCGGCTTCCAAGGTCGAAAACGAGTGCTTGGTCTCTCGTGGGTGCTCCGTGAGCAGCCGTTCGGCGTCGCTCAGAAATCGAGCGCGATGGTCATCTGCAGGCATTTGACTCTGTCGCTGGCGTCCGATGTCTCTTGCCGTACTGGCGAGGTAGCTCTCGTCCGAGTCGACCGTGAGCAGGTTCATGTCCATGTACTCCGTGGACAGACGTGGCGAGAACATGCCGTCGCGAGAGCCGCGTTTGGTCTTCATGGGTCGCTGATCAATGGATCCGTGGCTCGTGGTGAGTGAGAAAAGTCCGAATGGTTGCTCGGGAGAGTTGGAGAGGGCGTCTTGAGCGGAAAGACGCCAATTCGGAAATGACTCTTGGTCTAGCTGGATCTGGATCTGCCGACTTGCCTGCCGAGACTAGACCATCACTCTCGCTTGAAGGGAAACCAGATCGCAACTGCAAGCCGCATGGGGTTGTGTGTTCCATCTGGCATTCTGCGAGAGGAAAGTGCTCTCATGGAGCCACGTGTCGCAGATCTTGGCCCCAAGTCGGCCTTGCGCTGCACAGTAATCATCGGAACTTCCTCTGCCATATGTTTTCTGTTGGAAGTGACCTTTGAAGGCAAAATAGAACAACTCGCACACAGGATGGGCGGCTGTAACAAATGGATCCATTTCGGTAGCGTCCATTTTGTATAGAGCTCAGTATGGCGCACTAAAATTTAAGAAGATGGGAAAAGTGCACATCGCTTTTGATGAGGTGTCGTGCGCTTGCGTGCTGTTGTGGCAAGTAGAAATGTGTTCGATGGAAAAGGCACGCATGCGAAAATATGGGGAGCTCCTTTCCGGTGAGAGTGTATGGAAAGGACCTCCTCCTATCTCTCTGCTGCGTCCCCACACTCGAACAAATCCAGGAAATTTCAGAGTGCATACTAGTTAAATATAATTCGCACTAGCGTTGGATACTGCACCCGTTAATATTATATATTTAAATGGGAAGAGGGGGAGGACACATTTCAATCAAAGGTCCCAGCAAACGGGGAAAGGTTGCGACACCCAGTACCGTAGGATACTGTAAGTGGAAATGAAGATGTGCCCTCAAGTGGGTACACAAAGTTCAATATAAAAATCCCAGCTGGGGAACATAAACCGCCGCTTTTAATCTATGCGGCTGACAAGGATGGGATTGAAGGCACGTGCGAGAGGTTGCGCCAATCCAGGTTGATCACGGCCGCAGCGTCATCACCTCTCTACTGAACGCATTGAAAGTGGAACAAGAAGCATTTTTTAAGTTAAGAAGCGATAGGCAAAGGCACGAAGCGGCGGCGCACGACAGTGTTGCATAAAAGGGAGGCGCTTTCTCTCTCCACCAAGAGATCCTTCATCTCGTCACAAGCGGAGGCTGGTTAATCAACGGCGCTTCAGAAGCTCAAAGACCAACTCGACATTGGTGCGTCCCATTTCCTCAAAGCTGTTGGTCTTGGTAACGGCGTCGAAGTTGTTGAGCATGAACGCGATGCACTGGTCGCGAAGCACAGTGGCGTTGTGCAGGTCGGCTGCGTGTAGAATACTGGCCGCATTCTCAATGCACAAAGAACCGAGCATTCGGCTCTCGCATATGCGCTTTAATCGATCGACGCCGTACTGCGTTGGACACAAAGCCGCATGCAACAAGACCACACAAAAAAGCAGAGGTGAAAATGTTGTGCTAGTAGTACACGAGACATGACCGAATAAAAGCAGGGACACGTACGCGATCAGCTGCGACGAAGAGTTCCATGGCCACATCCACTGATACATCGATGTAGTCGCTGTACAAGTACTCCAGAAAGGAGAGGAAGATTGGGCGGCGGACATCCGTAATCTCGATCTCCCGCGCACGGCTCTCGAGCATCTAAAAAATGTTGGTACAACTCATGAATCACACACATCATTTGTGGCCTCATGCATTCATGGCATACCTCTCCAGTGAGCATCGCCTTGAAGTAGCTGCATCGCATGCACAAAATCTTGTGTCCATAAACGGGGATGCCTTCCACTTCATGGTGTCAAGGAATGAGCGTTATCAGAACACTGGGCAGCAGCCAGATCAAACAGCGAGTCTTACCGATAAAGGTGATATCGCTCATCACTTCCGTGTTCACAAGCGAACGTAGATCGGCAATCAGCGTGCTTTCGGGGATTTCCATCTCAAACTCGTCGTCCCCGAAGCGGAATTGCTTGAAATCATTGAGTCGGCTGCTACCGTCGTAGCCTCCGAAGATGATCAAGCTGGAATCATACACGCTTCCGACATGACAAAAGCGTTGGCCAGGCGGTGGGCCGTTGAACTGCATTGGCTGCCACACGTTGGTATCTGCAAATCAAACAGTTACAATCATATGAGCCCCTATTTCCACGCAGTTCCCTCCAGACCACCGTACCGAGATTCAACTCATAGAAGTCATTCATGGCGCTGCCAGTGCTGCCGCCAAAGATGTACATAGAGTTGGAGTGGATCACAGCAACGTGGCTGTCGCGAGGGATGGGCGCGGGTCCTTCCACCACTAAGGATGACCAAGAACGGAGAGCTACGAGCAGAAATCACACGCGCATGAAGGGAAAATGCAAATCAGGTACCACGGTCTCCTCACAAGAAGAAAGCGTACCAAAGTTGAACACGTGTACATCGTTCAGGTGGCGGGATCCATCGTGGCCGCCGAATAGAACGCAGCTGTTCTTGTGCACAACCAAGGAGGATCGATATCTGCGATTGTACGAGGATAACAGTGGATGATCAGGCATACTTGTCGCAAGAAGACCAACAAAATTTTGGTGGGCACACCTTGGACGTGGGACTCGACCGCTTGCGCCAACCAGTGTCCAAGTGCTCGTCTCTACAGAAGCATTCGGTCAGTACAGCATCATGCGCCAGTGGACGGAAGGGGGCCTGGACGCACCAAAGTTGAATTCGTGGAAATCGTTGCGGTAGCTTCCATCGTATCCGCCAAAGCAGTACATGGACTTGTCTAGAGATCGCAACAACGTACGTCAGGGGCTTAGACGGAGCAAGACCAACACGAAAAGTCTTACCGTAAACCACCGCTGCATGGCTATGGCGAGGTGTCGGCGGCATGCCCGATACAACATTCACCGTGTTCCACTTCTGGGTCACTACAGCACAAGAGTCCGTCAGTGGGCTGCTCTTAAACACTACTCCCTCGATACGCACAGAAGTTGTATTCCGTGAAGTCGTTCACGCGCGAGCTGCCGTCAAAGCCCGCAAAGACGTAGAAGGAATCTTTGTACACCACTGCGACATGCCGGTCTCGAGGACTTGGCGCCGCGCCAATGGCAAGCACAACCGACCAGAGCTTGCGGTTGAAATTGAACTCGTAGAAATCGTTCACGCGATTCGATCCGTCGTATCCTGGATAATGTAGCAACACATCGTGAGAAGATACACACATGAGTGGTTCTTTCTATCCAATGGATCGCATGCATGAACCAGTGGACCTCCAAAGATGTACAGCGAATCCTTGCGAGTAGCGCACACGTGAAGCGACCGATGACACGGAGCGGCGGACGGGTTCTCACACGGGACGGTCACCCACGAACGCGCGGCGGAGCGCAAGGAACTCATGGCACCCGCTCGCTCGCTCTTCTGGCGGGCGCAGGACGACGCGCAATCCTGGCTTCCTTTTTCTCTGGGGGCAGTGATACCGGTAATCAGATCGCGGGGGTCGGTATTATCGAATATCGAATCCAAAATTTCAGTAATTTGCACTGTGATTGGCTACTCGCAACGATAGAAAGAAATCGAGACAACGGAAAACATAAACAGACTTAACAACCAAAGTACGAATTCCAATCGGACCACACAGTGCACTAAAGGGGTCCTTTAGCTACAATTTAAGCCCCTGACCAACCCAAGAAGAGGTCTGGAGGCTAAGATGTGGGTGTTGGCGCGAGGTGCCTCTCGGAAAAAAAAAAAAAAAATATTTTAGTTGTTGGTTCTAGGGTGTTTTTGTGCGTAGATTCCGAAAATGGCATTGTTTTCTTTAAAATCGATACAGAAGATAGCGTTATGAAAATAAAACAGGCTTAAAAAAGACAGTGTCAAATTAAATATATGTTTTAAACACACATGACTAGAACTGGTTTTGAAAAATGGTAGTGAAAGTTACCTACGATATGTAAATATCTGGTTTTGGTTTATTGCAATGCTGAATATTAATGGTGCTTATCACTGCTCACCCAGCTCTTTTACAGTGTCTGAAGAGCCCCGCATTAGTGTTAAGAGCGATCGGTGGCTTCTAGGTGCCTTGTAAAAATACCATGTATGAAACAATTAAAAAAAGTGTACAAAATGGATTTTCTTAAATGATCGAGAAAGGGTTCAAACCAGCTGATGCTTTTTTAAACCCCTATATTTCCACTGTAATAATATTGCCTAAGACCGATTTTGTTTTCCGTTGTCTCAAATGGGAATCAAAGACAGCGAACGCTTTTATCTGATGCGTGTTTTCGCTCGACTCATAAGTTACAAGCGTGCATGGCGGCTCATCGGTCAAGCATTGGAGGTGTTAGCAGTGCGTCCAGCTTTGTTGGATACTTCTTTTTGCATTTTCTTTCTCGATACCGACCATGACGGTATGTTTTTGGTCGTGGAATGTATGTACTGGATTACCTCTTTATAAGGAAACGTACCCCATCGTACCCCATCTTTCCTTTTGTTATTTTTCAAAAGGCCAGAAAAGGAGGGAAAAGCGCGATAAAACCTTGTTTCCGAGGTGATTCAGCTGGTACTTTGCGTTGGGTGCGGTGTACCAGGTTTACCATTTGGGGATTCGAGATTTTCGACGAGCAGATACAAACTCCCAATGGTACGAACGCGCTCGAACGGCCGCGGGCAGCTCCGCCCCAAGGCTCTCTCTGCATCGAGCCGCTCATGGGCATTGTTGGGCTAATTGGTGGCTGTTTCTGTGTGGTCCTCTGTGTCTCCAGTCGGGCATTATTAGTGGAGGAAAAGGAGGCAAAGGCGGCAAGGGTGGCAAGGGCGTGACCTCCAAGAAGGCACCCCAGTCACGCTCGCAGCGCGCCGGTCTGCAGGTATGAAGATACTAGCCGCTCTTGGTGGCAATTAACCGCCAAACAATGGAGCGTACCTCGGGAAAACGAACGCGTGTGCTGACTGTGTGCATGCGTATAGTTTCCAGTCGGACGTATCCATCGCTTCTTGAAGAAACGTGTGGCCAATAACCAGCGCGTGGGCGCCACAGCCGCCGTGTACACGGCCGCCATCATGGAATACCTGACGGCCGAAGTGCTGGAACTGGCCGGCAACGCCTCGAAAGATCTCAAAGTGAAGCGCATCACGCCCCGGCATTTGCAGCTCGCCATTCGCGGTGACGAAGAGTTAGATTCGCTGATCAAGGCCACGATCGCTGGCGGCGGTGTGATCCCGTACATCCACAAGTCCCTGATCAACAAGCAGTCCAAGAAGAAGCCGCCGCAGTAAACGCACCACACAAAAGTCAAAATATGTATGAATGAGTGGCGTGCTGCTTTGCGTATCCGTCGCTTTTACCTCTCTTTCTCTCCTGCTTGCGTCGCTCTTCCTTCCGATCGCTCTCTCCATGCGCATGCAGAAAACGCGCGCGGAATGTCGCCAGTGCAGGTCGCGGGCACTGGCGCAACCTTCGCATGCCTTGGGGTCACCTTCGTGCAACATTACGCGCCGATCACTCCCTGATTTGCAGTCGCGCGTAAAGCAAAGATTGAAGGGCGACGTGGACGAAAGCGGACGAGCGCGGAGATGAGTGGGGATACGTCTCCCCCCGGCGGCGGCGCCGAGCTGCTGCCCGTGGGCGCGTTCCAGCGCTACCTCCAGACCACCTGCGTGCCACTGCTGGCCGAAGATCCGGCCTCGAGCGCCATCCCGACGGCGTTCGCGACCGATCTTGCCGCTCCGACCGCCATTGCGATCTTGGAGCAGTTCGTGGCCGACCCGGTCGTGCGCGTGCTGCAGGTTCACTGTCTCCTGGTGAAGAGCGAAGAACAAGGCGAAGATCTCGCTGCTGGCCAGGCGGCGTTCAAGATCCGCGTGAACCTGGGCATCGAGTATGTCCCTGGCACAAAAGTGGGGCATGACGTGGTCTGCTTCATCAAGCGATCGAGCGCGCCGCTGACGGCGGATCAGCCGTTCAATAGCCAGCTGCAGGTGATGACACTCGGGCTGGGCAAGAACGCGGCGGAGGTGCGCGAGGGGTCGACCACCGCCAGCAGCGGGGAAAACACGGAAGAAGAAGACGACGAGCGCGACAATCTGTTCTCGGTGGTGTACAATTACGTGCATCAGTCCTTTGGCCCGTTGGTGCACGAGTATTCCAAAGTGCACCAGCCCCAGTATGAGCTCACGACCGCCAGCGAGGGCACTCGAGGTTCGTACCTGCGGCTGCTTCACTAGCTGGTATGTTGCTGATGACTACTCTCAATACGATAGGATTGCCTGCGATTCGACGGAGGATGAAGGAGCTGGAACTCGCACTGCTGCAATACCAGCAGAATATTGAGATCCCGGAGGTGAACTTGATGTTTCACCCAGTGATCCAGCGCGCTGCAGATGCGGTGTGTAGCTGCTCGACTCATTTCCTGCTTGGTTCATCGAATTTAATGTGGTCTTACCCGTAGGTTCGCGAGCGTGGTGTAATGATTGATGTTGAAGCGTTGGGCTTGGAAGATAAAGTGGGTGATGTGGCGTTTTTGAATGAAATCCAAGCTGGAGTGAACAAGTGGATCAAGGAGATCCAGAAAGTGACGCGACTTGTCAGGTATGTTTCTGCTCCTCCGCGACGTAGGGAATGCTTGGGAAATGCTCATGTTCGTCGATGGTTCCATCTGTAGTGAGCCGTTGCCGGGCTCAGCCATGCAAGAAATCAATTTCTGGTGCGATTTGAGTCGCGCTCTGACTGGCGTTCAGGCGAAGCTGAATTCTCCTGAGGTGGAGATCACTCTGACTATTCTGAAGCGGGCAAAGCGCCACTTGGCGACTATCGCGTTTACGTCGGACCATGGACTAGGCCCAGCGATTCAACGTGTAACGAGCGTGATGAGTCTTATGAAAGATTTCCCGATTAACTCAATTTTGTCGGCGACCGATATCAACCAGCTGAATCAGGGTGTGACTCTGGTTTTCACGCATCTCAAGAAGATTCGTATTGCCGACGACTACAAGCTTGCTCGCCTGCTTCATCTGATCGAAGTAATGTCAAGCGATCTTGCGCAACAAGTCGTTAGTGTGCTGCGTGCGTACAATTTGATCCAGATGCCGTTCGACCAGTTTGAGCAGCTCATTTCTTCGTGCAAGGAACTGTTCGCAAACTGGCACCGCCAGACGGCAACTGTGTACGATTTAGCCAAGGAGCTGTCGAAACGACGGGGCACAATGAACACAGACAAACCACCATTGCTCTCGGAGCTCCAAATGGAGCATACCGGTATTGAAGAGCGTCTTTTGGAGCTTTACGAGTTTCGAGAGCAGCATGAGAAACTTCGCCAAGTGATTGAGCGCGTCTCAGGAAGCTCAGCTGCGACTGGCGCAAATGACGTCCGTGGTGCAGACATCAACGCTGATGCATTAACAGAAATCAATGCCGCATACAACCAGTTGTCTTCAATGGACCCTCTGGACGTGTCTGTGGAAGGAACAACTGCGTGGAAAAATCTTCGAAAATCGTACGACTTGTGCATTGACCGCGTGGAAGGACGCATCATTACCAGTCTTACCAATCGGTTGAGCGCCACGTCCAATGCAGATGAAATGTTTCGCGTATTTTCGAAGTACAACGCTCTGTTTTTCCGACCGCGAATTCGTAGCGCTGTTCAGCAGTTTCAAATGCAGCTGATTGAAAACGTGAAAGAAGATGTCAGCAACCTACAGGCCAAGTTTCGCGCTCATTACGCATTCTCAGAAGCATCTCGAACGAGCAAATTGCGCGATCTTCCTCCAATTGCAGGTGCTGTGATGTGGGCGAAACAGATTGAACGCAAACTGAATACACTCTTGGCTCGCGTTGAAAGCGTGCTTGGTGCTGGCTGGGAGCAGCACGTTGAAGGCAAGGCACTGAAGGCGGCCGCTGAAGCGTTCATTGCGAAGCTGAACCCGCAGCTTATTTTTGATCAATGGGTTAACGAGCTCGCTTCGATGCCGATTTTTGATATCAAGAATATTATCCTTAACATCGTGACGGAGGAGACTAAAGAAGGTGAGCATAAAAAGCTCGTCGTTGCATTCAATCAGCAGATCGTGACTTTGTTCAAGGAAGTGCGCAATCTGGAGTGGCTTGGTTACCGAGTGCCGTTTACCTTGAAAATGATTGCAGAAGATGCCAAGTCGAAATACCCATTTGCAACGTCGTTGGATGCGAGTCTTAAGACCTACACTACTGCATGCCGTCGAATCCAACCGATCTTTGAGGCACTGACTGCTGCATATGTCCGTGAAGTTCGTGCAGCAATTGGCAAGACGTTTTCTAAAGGAAACGAAATGCGGTGGCATGCTGATGGCCTCGGAGAGTATGTTAGCGATCTCGCGACGAAGGTGGAAAGGCTTCATGATAAGGTGGAAGATTTATTGCAAAAGAACCATGATATCGAAGTTCTTCTGGAAAGTTTGCGTGCGAGCCAAGAACTCCACCCTTCAGAATTTCGCCCAATTCTGGCGAAGATGCAGGCTCACGTGGATGAATTGAGTTTGGCTGGCTACGCAAACTTGAATGTATTTGTGAAGAATCTCAACCATCTTATCAGTGTAATTTTGTCCAAGAAATTGGAGGTTACTCTACAGAACTGGATTCAGTGCTTCGAAGCTGATTCAGATGAAAAGAAACTTCAAGCTTCGCTTACTGCGGTTGGAATTTCCTCTACGACCCATCAAGTGCTGTTGAAGAATCAAATTTTATATCTTGAACCTTCCGTTGATGACGCTCGTCGACTTTGGATTGCTCAGCTTCAGAGCGTTATGAATTCTGTATCTGATCTCCCGAAAATTCTCACTTCCTCGTATGAAAATGTGTATGGTAAGTCGACTGTTTCACCATCTCGAAAAAGTGCAAGCACCAAGCGCAAGGAAGCAGTGTTCAAGGAAGTTTGGGCGCAAATCCCTCAAGAGTTGGTTGTGAAAGCATATGCAGTCGTGGATGATACAATCCGTGACATGCAGAAGTACGCTGCAACTTGGCTTCAATACCAAGCGCTATGGGATATGGATGCTCAAACAGCAATCAGTAGTGTTGGTGAAGATCTTCAGAAGTGGCAGCAAATCCTGGTTGAAATCAAGAATGAGCGCAATAGTTTTGATGCTGTGTTCAACACGAAGCGATTCGGCCCAATTGTCGTCAACTACCAGCAGATTCAGGCTCAAGTGAATGTCAAGTACGATGCCTGGCATAATGAGTTCCTAGCGCACTTTGGCGACCTGCTGTGCAGCCAAATCACAAATTTTTACAACACAATCTCTCAAAAGCGCACGTTGCTGGAGCAGCACGCCTTGGAGGCCGCTACTGCTCAAGTGGTAGCTGCCATTACGCTTATTCAGGAGATGCGTGTAATGCGTTTTGATTGGCAAGAAGTGGTGAACTCATTTTCTCAAGGAGAGCGTCTACTGAAAAAGCAGCGTTTCAGGTTCCCTGCTGATTGGCCATCGCTGGCTAACGTCGAAGGCGAATGGGAAGCGTTTATCCAACTTCTTGAAAGGAAAAGCGCAGCGATGGAAAGCCAGTTACCGCAATTGCAAGCCAAAATCTTGGAAGAAAAAACAGGATTGGACAACAAAATTGCTAAGGCAGTGAATGATTGGGACGGAGCGAAACCCTTACAAGGAAACAAATCCCCCAAGGCTGCTACCGAGTTGCTTCTTGTATATGAATCGCGATTCAAGCAGTTAGGTCATGAACAAGAAAAGATGGCGGGAGCACTTGATGCATTGAGTATTTCAAGTGCATCCACTATTGATGGCAGTTCTGCTCTTACTCGTGCAATGGAAGAGCTGACAGGTCTGGATGACGTGTGGAAGAGCGTATCGAAGGTGTGGGTTCAAGTTGAAGAACTGCAGGAAACCCTGTGGTCGGCTGTTCAGCCTCGAAAAGTGCGCAAGCAGTTGGATGACGTGCTCGAAGAAATGCGTCGATTCCCGGCGCGCATTCAACAATACGAAGTGTTTGAGTTTTTCGTGGCATCGATTCAGTCGAAGAAGTCAATGAATTCTCTACTTTCTGAATTGAAGTCTGACGCCATTCGTGACCGCCACTGGAAGCAAATTTTCCGACACTTACGAATTTCGTTGCCATTCACTGAGTTGACGCTTCGAAACTTCTGGGAATCACGCCTTTCGTCCAGTGATAATGAACTCAAGCAGATCATTCGCACCGCTCAAGGTGAAATGGCTCTGGACGAGTTTTTGCGTCAAGTCTCTGACCACTGGTCGAACTACCAGTTGGATTTAGTGAATTACCAGAACCGATGCCGCATTATTCGTGGTTGGGATGAAATGTTTGCAAAGCTGGAAGAGCATCTGAATAGTTTGAGCAGCATGAAGCAGTCTCCGTACTACCGAGTTTTTGCTGAACAAGCAACAAATTGGGAGGACAAGCTGACGAAGATTCGTACAATTCTTGATTTCTGGATCGATGTGCAACGCCGATGGGTGTATCTGGAAGGAATTTTCTTTGGATCTGCGGATATCAAGCAACAGCTTCCGAAAGAATTTACACGCTTCCAAAGTATTGATAATGAGTTTACGTCAACGATGAAGCGTGTTGCGAATAAGCCTCTGATCGTGGAAGTTATCAATATCCCTAATTTATACCATTCGCTGGAGCGCCAACAAGAAATGATGGGCAATGTGCAGCGAGCACTTGGCGAATATCTCGAGCGCCAGCGTGCGGCATTCCCACGTTTTTACTTCGTTGGTGATGAAGACCTTCTGGAAATGATTGGTAACAGCAAAGAACCTGTTCAAATCCAACGACATTTGTCTAAGATGTTTGCTGGGCTTTCGTCACTGGAGATGGACGCTGCCAACACGACTATCCTTGGAATGGTATCACGCGAAGGCGAAGTTGTTCAATTCAAGCAACCGATCAAGACGCAAGAGGATACGCGAATTAATGTTTGGCTCGGTAAAGTGGAAGACCAGATGCGCCACACTCTTTCTCAGCTTCTCGAAGAAGCTGTTCGTCAGTACCCGACTGACGACAACATTGACGCATACCTGAAATGGGTCTTTGACTTCCCCGCACAGGTTATTATTTTAGCTACCCAAGTGCAGTGGTCACGGGCAGTCGAAAATACGCTTAAAACTGGAGGTGCCGAGCTTCTTCAAGTAATGGAGTCGCTGGATGTGGTCCTGCGTATTCTCAGTGAGCGAGTGCTTTCAGATGTGAAAAATGATGTGCGAAAGAAATACGAACAGTTGATTACTGAGATCGTTCATCAGAAGAGTGTGACCAAGCGATTAGTCCAAGAAAAGGTTGACAGCCTTGATGATTTCCGCTGGCTCTACCATATGCGCTACTATTTCAATACCACCGAAACAGATCCTCTAAAGAAATTGATCATCAAGGTCTCAAACGCCAGCTTTTCATATGGTTTTGAGTATTTGGGAGTTGGTGAACGACTTGTTCAGACACCTTTGACTGAAAGATGTTACCTCACGCTTACGCAAGCATTGGATTTTGGTATGGGCGGAAATCCGTTTGGTCCAGCAGGAACAGGCAAGACTGAATCTGTCAAAGCTCTTGGTTCACAACTTGGGCGATTTGTCCTCGTTTTCAACTGTGATGAAAACTTCGACTTCCAAGCTATGGGTAGAATCTTTGTCGGTTTGTGCCAAGTTGGAGCTTGGGGTTGCTTTGATGAGTTTAATCGTCTCGAGGAGCGCGTGCTATCAGCCGTCTCGCAGCAAATTTTAGCTATTCAGAGTGGTGTGTCATCCTTAAAGAATGCCCAGGTAACCTCGAATGGCAATTCTGAAACGACACAGATTGAACTACTGGGTAAGAATGTGAAGTTGCATCCAGATGTTGGCATTTTCGTTACAATGAATCCTGGATACGCTGGCCGATCGAACCTGCCAGATAACTTGAAGCAGTTGTTCCGAAGTATCGCCATGGTTGCTCCTGACCGTGAGCTGATTGCTCAAGTGATGCTCTTTTCTCAAGGTATCACCACAGCGGAGCATATTTCCGCTAAGGTGGTGCTTCTGTTCAATTTGTGTGAGGATCAGCTTTCCAAGCAGCCTCACTACGATTTCGGTTTACGTGCATTGAAGAGTGTGTTGGTTAGTGCTGGACAACTCAAGCGCAAGATCACGCTTACCCTTGACAGTTCGCAAGAAAGTAACATTGAAGAGCTTGAGACAAAGGCACTGATTGGATCAATCAGTGATACAATTCTTCCTAAGCTGGTTGCGCACGATGTACCTGTGTTCGAGACTTTGTTGAAGGGTGTTTTTCCAGGAACGGATACTCATCGCATTCAAGAAGACGTGCTTCGTGCTCATGTGATTAAGTTGGCGCAAGACAAGCATCTGGTTGCGCACGACCAGTGGGTTGAAAAGACACTTCAGCTTTACCAAGTAATGCAACTCCGTCACGGTGTTATGCTGGTGGGACCTTCAGGCAGCGGAAAATCATGCTCTTGGCGTGTGCTCTTGGACGCTTTGGAGTTGTTTGACGGCAAGAAGGGCGAGGCGCACGTTATCGACCCGAAGGCGTTGTCAAAGGAACATCTGTACGGCGTACTCGACAATACCACCCTGGAATGGACAGACGGTGTATTCACGTACCTTCTTCGACAAGTGCTCAACAGTGTGCGCGGTGAGAGCGAAAAGCGTCATTGGATCATCTTCGATGGCGATGTAGACCCAGAATGGGCCGAAAACTTGAATTCCGTGCTTGATGATAACCGTCTGCTGACTCTGCCGTCTGGAGAGCGATTGGAAATTCCCCCAAATGTCTGGATCATGATGGAGACAGAAACGCTGCGCTATGCTACCCTGGCTACTGTGAGTCGTTGCGGTATGGTTTGGTACTCCAGTGATACTGTTCAAACTCACCACATTGTGGATCATTACCTCCAAAAGATTCGTGATGATGTTTCAGTCGTATCATCGTTTTCGCTTCAGCAAGGAGAAACCGAAACGATGCGTAAAAGTGCTCAGACTTATGTTGCTATTGTGCGCGAGTTGATTTCTCGAGGTGAAGGAATGCCGTCTCTTATCGAAACATCATTGGATGAGGCTATGGCGCTCACTCACATTATGGATGTGACGAGCCTTCGTCTGTTAATGTCGATGTTTTCTCTTCTCGGAAGAGGTCTTTCGCGTATCAACGAGTACAACGAATCGCATTCAGACTTCCCAATGACTGATGAGCAAATCACGGCTTTCGCACCCAAGTGGCTGGTTTTCTCGCTTATTTGGGGTTTTGGTGGATCAATGGATTCTGCCAATCGCCTTAAATTGTGCTATTTCGTTGTGCAAGCACTCGAAAACCGGATGATGTTCCCTGTGTCATCGTCTTCGTCAAGTCCTGAAAACAGTCTTCTCGAGTATGAGGTGAACATTGATGATGGTGAGTGGCGACAGTGGATTCGATCGATTCCTCAGCTGGATCTCGAGAGTCACCGTGTTCTATCTACGGATGTTGTCGTGACTACGGTCGACACGATGCGCCATGTTGAGGTTCTTCGTGGCTGGCTTTCGCAGCACCGCCCTCTCATCCTCTGTGGTCCTCCCGGTAGTGGTAAGACCATGACTCTTACGTCAACAATCAGCTCACTTCCCGAGTTCGAGTTCGCTAGCCTCAATTTTTCGTCGGGAACGTCTCCTGAATTGATTATGAAGACGTTTGCTCAATACTGTGAGTACAAGCGAACGCCGAACGGAATGGTTCTAACGCCGAACTCTCCGGAAAAATGGCTTGTCGTGTTTTGTGACGAAATCAATCTTCCAGAAGCCGATCGTTACGGAACCCAGCGTGTTATCACGTTCTTGCGTCAGCTTATTGAGCAGGGCGGTTTCTGGCTTGGTGGTAAGAACACATGGGTGAAGTTGCAACGCATTCAATTTGTGGGTGCATGCAATCCTCCGACTGACCCTGGCCGAGTACCGCTCACTCATCGTTTGCTACGTCATGCACCCGTGTTGCTTGTGGATTTCCCATCATATCCGTCGCTGAAGCAAATTTATGGCACGTTCAACCGTGCTCTGCTGAAATTGACTCCTTCTCTGAAGTCGTATGTGCAGCCTCTCACGGATGCGATGGTTGACGTCTACCACAAGAACCAAAAGCGATTCACGGCTGAAATGCAACCGCATTACATCTACAGTCCTCGAGAGCTGTCGCGATGGATGCGAGCGTTGTACGAGTCAATTGAGCCGCTTGAGTACGAAATCGAAATTGAAACGCTGGTGAAATTGGTCTTCCATGAGGCCCTCCGATTGTTTATGGATCGCCTTGTGACCCCAGATGAGCAAAAATGGTGCTTCCATACTGCGAAGGAAGTTCTGCGAATGCATTTCCCTCAAAGTGCAACTGCTCTCCAACCGGTTGAATACGGTGGACAGACGCCAATTCTGTTCAGCACGTGGCTGTCCAAGAATTACACAGAAGTATCGACCCCTGAATTGCGTAAGCACATTGAAGCCCGTCTCCGTGTCTTCTACGAGGAAGAACTCAACGTTCACCTTGTGGTGTTCGACTCTGTGATTGATCATGTGCTTCGCATCGATCGTGTTCTTCGTCAACCTCTTGGTCATTTGCTGTTGGTTGGTGAAAGTGGAGCTGGTAAGACAGTTCTTTCTCGCTTTGTTAGCTGGATGAACGGAATGTCCGTTTTCCAGATCAAGTTGACGTCCAACTACACGTTAGCAAACTTTGATGACGATCTTCGTGTCGTACTGAAACGCTGCGGTTGCGAAGGGGAAAAGGTTTGCTTCATTTTTGACGAATCGAACGTGCTGAACTCGGCGTTCTTGGAGCGGATGAATGCGCTGCTGGCATCGGGTGAAGTTCCTGGTCTCTTCGAAGATGATGAATACACTTCGCTCATGCATGCCTGCCGCGAAGCTGTTCAACGCGATGGAGTGATGATCGAAAATACCGAAGACGAGCTGTTCCGGTACTTCACGAAGCAAGTGCAGAGAAACCTGCACGTCGTTTTTACTATGAATCCTGCGTCGGGTGATTTCCAAAATCGCACCAACACGTCTCCGGCATTGTTTAATCGTTGTGTGGTGGATTGGTTCGGAACATGGAATGATCACGCTCTTGCTCAAGTTGCTTATGAATTTACCAATACGCTTGACCTTGCTGCTGGCGACTTTTCAATCCCAAGTGATGCGGAAGAGATCTTGGGTAAACTCGTGCCTCATATCGCAACCGGTACCTTCCGTGACGTACTGGTTGGTAGCATCGTTCAATTCCACCATGCTGTGCTTTTGCACATGCGTCGTCTGCAAAAGCGCCATATGAAGTACAACCACATTTCGCCTCGCGATTACCTGGAATTCATTCGTCACTTTGTGTCGCTGTATTCCGAAAAGCGTGCGCAACTTGAAGACCAGCAGTTGCATTTGAACGTTGGTGTTCAGAAGCTTCAGGCCACCCATGAGCAGGTGGCTGAATTGCAGATTCAATTGAGCCTCAAGGAGAAAGAGCTGAAGAAAAAAGATATTGAAGCGAATGAGAAGCTTCAACAGATGATCCTTGAGCAAAACGAAGCCCAAGCCAAAAAGAAAGACACCGAGCAACTCGCTTCGGACCTCGCGAGCAAGGATGCGGAAATTAGCTCTCGGAAGAAGGTTGTTGAGGCCGATCTTGCACAAGCTGAACCTGCTTTGCTGGAAGCTCAAGCGTCCGTGAACTCGATTCGTAAATCTCAACTGGATGAGCTTCGTGCTCTCGCTCGCCCTCCTGTCGCAGTTAAGATGACTCTGGAAGCTGTGGCGGTGATGCTTGGGGAGACCAGTTTGGAATGGGCCGACTTGAGAAAGTTTATCCGTAAGGATGATTTCATTTCACAGGTCGTGAACTTTGACTCTGAGAAGCTTACTGCTAGACAGCGCAACACGATCAAGACGAACTATGTCGAGAATGCCGACGAGTTTGATTTTGAAAAGGTGAACCGTGCTTCCAAGGCCTGCGGTCCGCTGTACAAGTGGATTATTTCGCAGCTAAACTACACGACCATTCTCCACAAGATCCAGCCACTGCGCGACGAAGTGCAGCATTTGATTGACACATCAGCGGATCTCCGTGTTAGTTATGAAAAGGCTAAGGCTACAATCGATGCACTGGAAGTGCGAATCGATAACTATAAGCACGAGTACGCGGCGCTTATCAACGAAGCGCAACTCATCACAAATGATATGTCGCATGTGAATAAAAAGGTGGAGCGCTCGGTGGCCTTGTTGAAGAGCTTACTTCAAGAAAGTGAACGATGGGAAGCTGGCTCCAACGATTTCGACACGCAAATGAAGACCCTTGTTGGTGATACTTTGCTGTCTGCAGGGTTTCTCACCTACATCGGTTTCCTTGACTTCCAACAACGCAAGATCTTGGTGCAGGACTGGCGTGATATCTTGGACACCATGGGCATTAGCAGCCGACCGCACTTAAGTTTTGTCGACTACTTGTCGCGCCCCAACGAGCAGCTTGAGTGGCAAATGAGCGAGTTGCCATCAGATGAATTGTGCTATGAAAACGCGATTATCCTCCAGCGATTCCATCGGTTCCCGCTGATTATCGATCCGTCTGGTCAAGCTAATAATTTCATCATGCGCTACTATTCACTCAAGACGAACACGAAGATCGCTCAAACCTCATTTTTGGACAGCTCGTTCATGAAGGTTTTGGCAAGTGCGATTCGATTCGGTACTGCACTTTTGGTCCACGAAGTCGAAAATATTGATCCAATTCTGAACCCGGTGTTGAACCGTGAGCTATACAAGACCGGCGGTCGTGTGCTGATTCGTCTTGCCGGTGAAGAAATCGATTACTCGCCAGACTTCCGCCTGTTTTTGATCACACGAGACCCCTCGTGCCGCTTCTCTCCTGACATTTGCAGTCGCGTGACGTTTGTGAACTTTACGGTGACGCCAAGCTCGCTGGAGAGTCAGGGTCTGAGCATTCTCATGAAGAGTGAGCAACCCGAAGTGGAGGAAAAGCGCAACGTTCTCTTGAAACTGCAAGGCGAGTACCAGGCTAAGCTGCGCGAGCTTGAAGATTCACTGTTGCGCCATATCAACAATGTGCAGGGCAATATTCTGGACGACGACAGTGTGATCAATGCCTTGGAAGGAATGAAGGCGGAGGCTGCTCAGATCTCCACGCAAGTTCAAGAAACTCATACAACCATGGAAGTTGTTGAGGCTGCAACCAAGCTGTACCGACCTCTGGCGAAGGCGTGCTCGCGCCTTTTCTTCACGCTGGAAAACCTCTCGTCGATTCATTTCTTGTACCAGTATTCGCTGAACTTCTTCTTGAGCCTGCTAACAAACGTGCTTGCAAACCCGCATGACGTAAATGAAGGCCAGAGCAAGCGATTGGAAGCATTGACGATGGGTCTGTTCACTCTGATGGCATCCCGCGTAAGCCGTAGTTTGGCTGAGAACGACAAGCTTATGTTTGCTCTGCGCTTGTCGCAAATCTACCTAGAGCTCCAGAGCGAAAACATTGCTGCTTCTGGCCAAATGACAGATGGAACGTTTGATGGACCATCGGAAGATGAAATGGATGTATTGCTCGGAAACTCATCAATGTTCCTACGCCCAACTGCAGGCACTCTTCGCGAAGAGCTCAGCTTCTTACTATCTGCGTTCTCAAAGGAAGAAATTGATCAAGTTCTGAAGCTGCTGCAAATTCCTTCGTTCAAGCACTTGGAAACACATCTGCGCGAGCATGCATCTGCGTGGAACACATTTATGAAGCATCCTACGGCAGAAAAGCATATTCCTGCCGATTGGGACACCTCATTTTTGAGCGAGGCCTCCAGTCCTCGTCGTGCAGCGTTCCGAAGCCTGATTTTGATCCACTTCCTCCGTCCAGACCGAGCAATTTCTGCTGCGGCGGCGTACGTTGGACTTGTGTTCTCGTCGTCCTTTCCTTGGAGAGGTGAAATCGAGCTGCGCAAGAATATTGAGCATGATACTCAGGCCACACGAGGCGTGCTGCTCTGCTCGACCACTGGCTTTGACGCTAGCGCCCAGATCGACGACTTGGCCATGCTTTTGCAAAAGAAGTACAACTCGGTCTCGATGGGTTCAGCCGAAGGCTTCGACGCTGCCGAGAAGGGGCTCAACACTGCGCTGAAGAATGGCACGTGGTTGCTGCTTCGAAATGTGCACTTGTGCTCATCTTGGCTTGTAAGCGTGGAGAAGAAGCTCTACAACGCACGGGACTCGGCACACCCGAATTTCCGTTTGTTCTTGACCAGTGAGATTCACCCGAACTTGCCAGTCAACCTCCTACGCATGTGCGACATCTTCGTGTTTGAACCTCCAAGCGGTGTGAAGTTGAGCATGATTCGCTCCTTGGACACAGTGACTCCGGATCGCATGAACAAGACTCCAGCCGAAAGAGCGCGCCTCTACCTGCTTTTGTCGTGGTTCCATGCCCTGGTTCACGAACGTCTTCGCTACGTTCCTGTCGGCTGGTCGAAGACATATGAGTTCAGCCAGTCAGACTTCCGTGGTGCTTGCGACGTGATCGATCGTTGGGTCAATGCCGTTGGCCAAAACCGTGCTCACGTGGCACCGGACAATATTCCTTGGGCTGCCATTCGAACGACTCTGAAAGAATCGGTGTACGGAGGCCGCGTGGATAACGAATTCGACCAGCAGTTGATGGACACGCTACTGGAGAATGTGTTCACGCCAGAGAGCTACCAGAACACGTTCCCGCTCGTGAATGCTGGCGATGAGCAACTGCTGATCGCAGAAGGAAAGACGAAGCAACAGTTTATGGAATGGATCCACCAACTGCCGAACACGAACCCGCCTTCGTGGATGGGACTTCCTCGCTCTGCGGAGATGCGGCTGCTCATCAGCCAGGGATCTCAAATGCTGCGCAACCTGCAGCTCATGCAGGACTTCTACGGCAACGAAAGCGCAGAGTCATCGACTGAAGAAGAGAGCATGGCTATCGGTTCAAGTGCGAGTGTGGAGGATGTGACAATGGAAGATGCTAGCGACTCGCGCCCCAAATGGATACAGGATCTCGACAGCCGTGTGGCGACTTGGCTGTCGATGCTTCCTGCTTCACTTCCAACACTCTCCCGCGACCCGACCAACTTTGCCAATCCGATCTTCCGCTGCATGTTCCGTGAAGTGGAGCTCGGTGCTGATTTCTTGGCCAAGGTCACGGGTTTGTTGCATACGATCCAAGAGGTTTGCGCGTACAAGAGCAAGCCGACAAATGAAACCCGCGAAGCGATGCAGACGTTGTACCGCGAGAAGATCCCAAGCCAGTGGCTCCAGTTGTACCGTATTTCGGCCGACCTTAGCTTGAGTGAATGGCTCGCTGACTTCTCACGTCGCGTGCGCCATTTGGATGAACTGAGTCGCGTGCCTCCCACCGAATTGCTACGTTTGGAGCGCGGCATTTGGCTTGGCGGCTTGTTTTCGCCCGAGGCCTACGTGACCGCAGCTCGTCAAAGTGTGGCCACTTCGCTCAACTGCTCGCTTGATCAGCTGCATCTGGTTGCGGAAATCCAGCCTTCGGGCGAAACTGGCAGCTTCGGTGTCAGCGGCCTGCAGCTAGAAGGTGCGACGTGGTCAAACGGCGGCTTCGAACCGTCCGATGTGATCCACAACAACCTTTCGCTGTTGCACCTGCGCTGGTCGCTTGCCAGCGAGGAGCAGGCCGGCTTCCGACACCTTCCGGTGTACTCCAGCAGCCGCCGTGACCAGCTTCTGTTCTCCATGGCAGTCCACGTCGATGAAGCGAAGTTCCCAACGACGCAGTGGATCCAGCGCTCGATCGCGCTCGTGCTCTGGCACCTCATGGGCTAGAAAGCTAATTACATGTTGACGACACCAAGAGCTAAACAACAACAATAATTGGTGTCTGCGTAACCTGGCTTTGCATTTTCATCCCATTGCTTTACTGACTGTTAAACCTCTGCTGTGGATTTTGACGCGGAGTTTGGCAAGCTCTGCCGCTGCTTCAAAAGCGCTACAAGCACCGGACGCAGATGTCCAACTGTGATCTTCTTTGGCGGCACACACGAGCCATTGACACCTTCAGGCTCTTTGAGACAAGCACGAAGCGTGCGCAGAACGTGCAACGCATCGATATGATCCGGCTTGGCTTGGATCACATCCATGAGCTCCGTAGCCTCTCGGTGCTGCACACAGTGCTCCAGCAATGCAAAGTAAACTGCACCATGCACCTGCTGAAGCTCTTTCTCGCTGCCAGCCTCAGGCTCCACCGGATGCTCGTGGTACCAGAATGGGCGCAGCAGCAGTTTCTCTTTGCAGACTTCGTACAGATCGCACTGGAGCAACGAGCGGCAGGCTTCCATGTAGTACCCACAGAGACAGAGCAGATCCACATACGCTAGCAGCGAGTCCTTGGGCGTGGCGCACTCGAGCGATCGCCTCTTCTTCTGCCGATGGTGCTTGCCATGAGCTGACGAGTCCGCCAACAACCGCATCCGCTGCTTTTCTTCGAGCACTTTATTCACAAAGAACTGCACAGGCGGCAGCAGAGTGAGTGCACGCCCAGCATGTGTGCGCGAGACTGTTGTATTCCCCGAGAGCGAGAAGTACCGCGGACAAAATTGCGTCACGCATTTCACAAAGGCCAGCAATGCGCTCGGCTCATGCAGCAGATACAGGCGCCCCATGGTTTCCAAGTACATGTGCTTCGAAAACAATGAGCTTGCGGAAGCGCGGTAATCATCAAGCACGCGCTCATCGTGGAAGAGCACGTGGTTGGGCACCTTGTGGTCTGTTGACACTGACGCACCGTTCACTAATCGGTCTTGGCCCTTGAACTTGACCCCATCAAGCAAGTATAGCTCCAATTGCGCGAGCCATTCCTTGCCATGCCGCACTGACGTACTACCGGCAGCAAAGCGCAGACTGCTCATGGGACGAAGCTTGCGGCTCAGCTGGAAAGTGGACGCGTCCGGGTCGTTGTTCTCGAGTGGACTGCTGAATTCACAGAGATCGTTTTCGTCGACTGCCGTGGTGAGAGCGCTCACGGCACGGATCCGAAGACTGGGCTTGCCATGGATTGTGGCGCTGGTTTGCAGTCGCGCGAGCTTCCGCCGTGCCAGCAGCACCCAGTTAGATAGATGGTGCAGCGATTCCAGATTGGACTTGGTAAGGTGCAGCATGCCGCGCGTGGTCTCGGTCGTCGCCTTGTTCTTCTCGAGCATCGAACCAAAGCGCCCTGTGACGAGGATTTCGTGTGCTACGCGGTAGATCGATGTGATGAGCAGCGACAGATCGTCCAGCAGCCGCTCTGGGGTTTTATGGTCTGCGAACGTTGCAAGCAGCAGTGCTGGGCTGGAGATCGTCTCGCAAGCGGCTCGCCAGGCTGGCTGCTGGTACATTTCAAGTGAACTGGCGGCCTTTTCCAACACTTCGAGCGCGAAGAGCGACGTGTCAAACTTCAAGCACTCGCCGTAGTTCTTGACTGCCAAGTACGCTGCCGGTGGGTTCTGCTGCTGCACCAAGTGGTTCAGACCAATGGACTGGGCCGAAGGCGTTTGCAGTCGCCAGAAGCCCGTGGGAGACCACAGACCCGTGGAGCTTGCCCGTCCATCCATCGTCCAGAACTGAAGTGGCTTGGCTGAGGAAGGCGAAAGTACTAGAGGTAGTGAAGCCGGACGAGGGGCGGGCACTTGGATGGTCTTCATGTGCTCACCCGTGAGCAGACTGAACGCAATGAGCGCATGGTCTTGAGTCAGAACCAATAGTAAATGTCGGTGACCTGCGATGGATCGAACGCTTCGCGCTAATTTGCTTGTCCAGGACGCCAAGACCGCCGAGCGGGTGGCCACGAGCGTTCCCTTGTCCGTACTCCCAGCCTTGGGCGTGACCACGACAAAAGCGCCGGTCTCCCGTACCAAGACCACCAGCTCGCCAGTGACGTTGTGCAAGCAGGTCACGAGTTGAGTTGTCGAGATCTCCTTTGTGGCAGCTCCGCTACTTGGATCCTCCGTCGTCATGGCATTGGCAGGTAACAGCGTCTGCCACGAATGGGAGATCGTACGTAGCGACTCAGCACTCCGGAAGTAGACACCGGTCTTGGTGAGCATCCAGAGCCCGAGCTTGGAGCTCTGCAGCGCAGTCACGTCGTGGCAGTCGAGCGAGAAGGCGCTCCCGAGGATGATCTCTGTACGGAACGTGCTCTTCTCCTGCTCGAACTGGATCTTGCGCAGCCAGAGCTTGGGCTCCTGCTTGGACTCGGTGGACCACCACGCCAGCTCCGTGCTCTGGCCGTGCCAGGCCATCTCCGTGACCGTGAAGGCCACGACCGGCCGCGTCCACTGCAGGTTCGGGTTCTCCAGGAAGCAGAAGCGGTTGAGGAACGTCCACTGGTGCAGGTCCACGCCCCACTCCCAGACGTACGCCGTGCCGTCCTCTGTGGCCAGGACGCAGCGCAGCGTCGAGGGCGTGGGAGCCGCCTTGGTCTCCTGACTGCTGCTACTGCGCGTGAACGTCAGCGCCACGATCTTGCAGTCGAAGCGCGCGCACAGAAGCGGCGCGCGGGCGATGAGACTGGCGTCCTTGGCCGCGGTCTTGGGCGAGGAGAACAGGTCGTCGATCAGCTCGAGCTCGTTCACGTCCGTCGGCACGGGCGCGATCGACAGCTTGGCGGCCGCTCCAGCAGACGAGGACGTCGAAGAAGAGCCGCTGTGGCCATGGAGACTGCTGCGGCCGTTGCTCTTGGTCGGCATGGAGCTCCACGGCTTGCTCGCAGTCGATCCCGTCGGCTTGCGTCTGCGCGGAGGCACTGCGTCGACCACGTACACCACGCGCGAGTGCGTCGCCACTGCGTTCGCAGGCGTCGACCCGACCACAGGAGCCGTGACGCTGTGTCGGAGCGCCACGGGCGTCGCTGACTCCGCTTTGGGCGCCGGACGCACGAGCACCAGCGCGATGTGGCCGGCCGTGGGCACGCACAGCTCCAGCTCGTAGGCTGCTTCGTCCTTCTCGCTCTCCCTGGAGGACTCGGGGTCTGCTGCGTCCGCCTCGCGCGTGAACAGCGCCAGCAGCTTCTCGCCGCGGATCCCAGGCCACGGCACGCGCCGAGGCAGCGCCCACGTCGCTCCTCCTCCGCTCGCTTCCATTTTCCCAATGGTGCCAGAAACTCAGATCCGCAGCAACTGGGTTTTTGTGTTGAGAACGGGCGATTGGGTTATTCAAGAAACCTCTCATATATGCATACCATGGTAACGGCCGTGTATGAATAGGGCATGGATTGGAAGTGAACATATCTCTCGACTCAAGATGGCGGCGGTGGCGCCCATGCCTCTGCCCAGCGCCCAAGTGGCCAGAGACGCCACACTGCAGCTGCAGAACAACCTGGCAGACATCAATGCGCTGCTCCAGCACGCTTCAGTTGGCCAGCAGCTAAGAGATGCGGTTCAGCAGGGCCCTGCGGTGGCGGAGAGCCTGGTGCAGAAGCTGTCGCCCAGCGAGCTCTGCGTATTGAACGACGCGCTCTCGCAGGTCGTGGCTGGTGCTCGTGGTGGCGATCTCCAGCAGGCTCTCGTTGAATTCAAGGACCAGTTTCAATCCGCAGTGCAGCACGCCATTGCCTCCGGACGAAGCGACTTGGAGCTGATCTACCATGGCAGTGCAGACACGCTCCGAGGTGCCGTGATGCGAGGAGTTCGAGCCAAAGACGACATCCTCCACGCGGGCAAGGCACTGTGCAAGATCTTGGCCGACAGTAGCGTTCTTCATTCACTGAACCAGCCATGCCAAGACGCGTTGCGAGTCATGGCCGAGGCCGGGATCCCATTGAGCCAAGCGTTGGTGGAAGAGCTGGAGTCTTCCCAGGCGCTGGCCCAATGCGCTTTGAAAGCATCTGCAGCTGAATTGGCTCAGCTGCGTGCAGCGATTGGCAAGGCTGCGTCCTCGGGAATCGCAGTGGAGCTGGTTGGTCTGTGGGCTACTGCCCACGCAGCCTTTAGTCAGGTAATCACGGAAGACGTTAACAAGCTGCAAGAAGCGGCCAGCGCTCTTGCGCCAGTGATCCTGAAGACGTCCAAGGAGAGCGCTCAAGCGATGGGACGTCTACTCACTCTGGCGTTCAGCTCGTCCATGGCGCTCTCGTCAGCCGTCAGCGTGGAACTGCAAGACGCTGCGAAGGACATGATTGAGCAAGGCCAGCCATTGGCTGCGCATCTGACGGCTGAGCTTAAAATCAACGCGCATTTGATCGTGGAGGCACTTTCGAAGGAGAACGCTGTGGAGCTGAAAGAGCTCTGTGCACAGGCTGTGGAGGAGCAATGGGGCGACTTCAAGGACCTTACGCAGGAGCTGGGAGCCCTCGTTACTGAGATCAAGGACTCGCCTGTGCTCAACACGCTAAAGACCGGCATCGTAGACATTTACAATGCGCCGCTGACTCAAGAGCTGCTGAAAGACGGACTAACGGATCTGGACGGCGCCTTCCAGCGCAGTCGAGAGAGCATCGATCAAGCCATCCGAGCCATCGCACAGGGAATGACCTTGGGCTCTTGCGCGTCGTTCCTGGCCATGTTCCCTCCGCTGCTGAGATTCGAGATCGCGCGCGACTTCTGCCAGACCGTGAGTCTGTTCTTCACGAATTTGTACGGCACGATCCTGGACCATCAAGACTCTCGCGCTCTGCGCAGTCTGCAGAACTTCTTCCGCTTCATGTACAACATGTTCGCGGCCGATTTCGCTGAGCTCTGGGCTGCGCACCAAGATACGTTGATCGAACTGGGCTTCTTCTTGCTCTTTGCGCTCATTATTGCAGTCTACATAGCGTACCTCTGGTTCTGCTACTCAGCCAAGCATATTCACAAGCGGTCCGACGAGATTCGCCAGGGCCACGAGGGCACGACCTGGGCGGCGCTCGCTGCGAAGCAGAACAAACGCATCAAGATCACGACGTACGTGCTCACGGCCTGCCTCACCATATATCTGCCGCTGACTCGCGTGAGCATCGAGATCCTCGTGGGCGCCATCGCGGGTGACACGTTAAGCGATGGATCCTCGTCGTCTTCGTCAGACGGTGTCGCAACGTCCAACATTATTCGAGATCGCTTCCGCCACCACCCGATCTGGGGCTTTCTGGTTTTCTTCGCTGTGGTCTTGCTCCTGACGTTCACGCTTCCGCTGCCGATCATTCTGGCAAGACTCATCACCGACAACCAGCCGAGTGGGTCTCCTGAAAACCCGCTCGTGACGTACGATCTCGACGGAGAACGCGTCCCGTTCGATGACAAGATCTTCGCACGGCTTGTGAACAACGACCCCAATCAGCTGCGCTGTCCGTATCGGTCGCTCTACGCCGGCTTCGAGAAGAAGTGGAGTCGCTACAAGGTCTTTCAGCTACTGTTTAAGGTCGCACTCATCCTGCCGCTGATCGTCGTGCCCCATCGCCGCTTGTCACTTCGTGGCGTATTTTGCTGCGTTGTGTATCTGGCCATCGTGGCTCTCACTTCCTACGGCACTCCGTTCAGTGACCCGTTGAACAACATCATGGAGATCAGTGGCAAGACCACTGCGCTTGTGACGTGCTTGGGAGGCACGCTGATCGCGTTTAGCAGCTCTTCCAAGCTCATTACAGCGATCGGACTGATCGTGAACATCGTGAACTTGGTCAACTTTGCGATCATGGTTGGCATCTATCTCTTCGGCATCAAAGCCATCCGAATCTTCATCAAGAACCACTTGGGAACGCTCACTTTCAGCGACACAACGCGCGACATCCAGGACGGTCCAGCCAGCCAGGTCATTCCCAAGTGGGATCTGGAGAAAGAGGCCAAGCATCGCTTGTGGCAGGCCTTCTGGAAGTCGCTGCTTCTGTCGCTCAAGGACGAGCAGTTGGTCCAGCGGCTGCTCGACCTGGAAAACGCGGTGCAAGATTCGGGCATTGCCAATATCAAATCGCACTGGCAGGGCCAGGCCACGCCTTATGTATCGCAAATGCGCCACACAACTCGACTGATGTTGGAAGGCGTCGATGTGTATTGGAACGACGCGTCGGGGACGATTGACGGCCATTTGGACTCCCAAACGGGCTTTGGGAAAATGTACGTGCGCCCGTATCCGTTCCATTGCGTCATGGTCTACGATGACGCCAAGGACGAAGCCATTATCCGCGATCGCAGCTTCGAGGCGTTCTTTATGCTCAATTTCTCTCCTGTAGTTCTTCGCAAGCGATTGCTTCGACAGAAACTCCGCGCATTGAGCGATACTGGTGCAAACATCCACCTGCCCTTCGAGCGCACAGAGTCTGTGACGGTTGAGGACGGCACGATCACACGCACGACCACCGACGCTCAGGGAAACTCGCACACCACGACCGAAACGAGGTATACGACCGTAAACTTCACGTGCCACTACAACAACGGAACGATCTCGGTGACTGCGAACACCAGTAAATACCCAATGGCCGATGGCTTCAACGTGCTCATGACCTATCGTGATGGCTATGGCGATGTAGTGGCCCCTCACACTGGCAAAACGCACCATTTGACGAGTCGTGTGGCCCAAATGGGCCCGGATCATATCCATCTTGGCCACGACATGGAGGAAACGCCGCGGCTCGCTAACATTTTCAACCAAACACAGGCCCATTGGTCGCCCCACTTGCCTGTGCTGAGCGACCGGCTCCGACTGTATCGAGAGAACCTGGTGGAAAATCATCGGAGCGCGAATCGCGTGCTGGGCGATGGATTCTGGTACTTTGTGTACAGCAATCCGCGGATCACAATGCCAGACCTGGAGCGGTATCTGACCGAGGAGGAAGCGAATCCGGCATTGCAAGGACTGGTGAAGAGCCACGCGGTGGCGCTCTCTGGTCTGTTTGAACGCGTTCGCTTCGTGTATTCGCATCCGGCGGTCACGCTCTGGTACGTCTTCTGGGACGACGTATTCGACCGCAATGGCGACATGAGGCGCTTGAAGATGTACCGCGAAGAGATGAATCCGCTGAACGCAGGCTCCATCTGCTACCGCGTGATAAAGCGTGATGAGCTGGAGCAATGGCTTCGAGATAGAAACCTGATCGGTCGTCATCCGTCAGCGAGTTCTTCTGTGTTTTGTCGGAAGATTCTATTCAATGAACGAGTGCAGCTGCAATGGAGAAAGCTGAGCGACCGCTTTCCGTCAGCACCATCCTTCACTCTCTGTCGGAAGAGTTTATTCAATGAACGATTGCAACTGCGATTGAGAAAGTTAAGCACTCGCTATCCATCAGCGAGCTCTTTCCTGCTCTGCCGGAAGAGTTTGTTCAATGAACGGCTGCTGCAATTGCTCTACGACCAGATGCAATCGCTCTCGGATGAGGAGGAGGCCAAAGCGATAGCGGTCTAGACGTTGCAATCTGCTATACGGAGGTTGTGTAAATGGAGCAGCAGGACGTTGGCATGAAACAATTGGAAGCATTTCGAATCGGCTTTGGAATATGGAATACGCTTTTAATATTCATATGCACCTTAAACTCCTACGCAACATGACGAGTACCACGTAGAAATCGCTCTCTTGTCGACCCGAGCAGGTGTTAGACGATTCACTCACGACATATCAACTGTGTGCTTAAGGAATCCTGCGCATTGCACTCCGAGATGGAGGCCTTGGGAAAGGAGATCAGCATTGCAAGGACAACCATCTGATGCCAGGCCAGGAGACTTGCTGGAGGATGCGGAAAAGGAGTCTCAAGACTGCATCGATGTAGTCCCACCCTCAACAAGTGTAGCCATCACATACAGCGATCCAGCGAAAGAGACTTGTGCTTGTCCATCGTGGTGTCGTCGTCCGTCAGACAAGCAATCCTTCGGCTCCTTTCGAGCTGACTACGCTCCAAGCAAAGCCCCGGGGCTACCAGTGAAGCGGAGTCGTACGCTCGTTCGGTCTGCCAGCGGCCATATCTCGTGCGATTGTGTGAGAAAACTCCATTCGCAGTTGATCCATCAAGCAATGGAGACTGAAGCCACTGCCTTCATCCAGTCGCCAGCTCAAGTCCGTCGTGGCGACAGTCGCAGAGGCCGGACCAATGGGTGGGCCTCTGTTCTTAACGTAGCTATTGAGCTGTCGCTGTTGGACTGTGGCCATGGGCGCTGGCTTGAAACAGCTTCCGAGTGACCAAGACCGCAAATGATCGTGACGGCATTTGCCATCTGGTCTCGGTCTGAATATCTTATTTGCTTGGGTTTCTGACTGGATCTGTCATGGACAGGGCTGAACTTTCTGACTTATGGGTGTTTTCATGAAAACCAATCCACGAATCAATTAAACACACATATTTGACCACAAAACCCATCTGATGCCACTTGGGATTTTGACATCTTTTAGGAAAAGCCCATATATCATTTGTTTACGTGACATGGATGAGACGGGAGGACTCACCGCTTGGTCGTTCCATTGCGCCATCTGGCCAATGGCGTTCATTGGCCAAGCTCCGCCTTCCCGCGTGGGACTTTGGAAATCAGAGCACCCTCCAGCTGGCGAGCCTGCCGTTCCGGCCGCCATGCGCTTCCGATCATTCCCCAATTGGCAGTCCACTCGAGAAGCATGATCTCCATCACGCGCATCGCGGCTTTCGCTGCCACGTTCCTCGCCGGCCGCGTGGCTGGTATGGAAATGGCTGCCTGCTACGACCCCATGCACTCCACGGCCTATCCGCTCACGAGCTCCTCGACCTTCGTGGCCTCGGACCTCGAGGACGCCATGAGCGCCGACTTCGAGCTCATGGCCAAGCACGTGACCACCGTGCGCACGTTCTACTCGCAGTTCGAGGGCATCGGCGTGGCCCAGTACGCCTCGGAGCACGGCGTGAAGCTCTACCTCGGCGTCTACATGACCGACGAGAGCTGGCAGCAGGACGAGATCGACGCCGCTGTGGCCGCTGTGCAGAACTACCCGGACACGGTCACGGCCATCATGGTTGGTAACGAGAACCTGTACACCGGCACGACCGCCGCTGAGATCCTGGCCATCGTGGATGAGATCAAGACGACGCTGGGAAGCGCCGCCGACAACGTCAAGTTCGGCACCGTGCAGCGCATCACGGACTGGGTGAGCTCCACGTACACGAGCGACTGCTCGTCGCTGGCCAGCAGCCTCGACCTGATCGGTGTCAACATCTACCCGTTCTTCGACGACAGCTACGACTCAAGCAACCCGACGACTCTGCTCGACGCCGAATGGACCGAGATGGCTGCCAGCTACGACGTGAGCAAGCTTGTGCTGACCGAGACCGGCTACCCGACGGCAGGTAGCGCCCCGGTCGACTCCCCTGATGTCGTCCCGGGCCTTGACGCCTCCATCACGTACTACGAAGCCGCTGCGGGCTGGACCCCGACCGCCGGTGGCGACAACCCGATCTTCTGGTTCGGCTTCTTCGATCGCCGTCCGGATGACACCACGCAGACCAACGAGTACGAGCGCCACTTCGGCTGGGTGACCTACGACAGCGAGACCAAGACCACGTCGTACCCGCCCACGGCTGGCAGCAGCTCCGGCTCAAGCAACTCGACCGTGACCACGACCTCGACCTCGGCATCGGCTGCCTCCAGCTACAGCTCCGGCAGCACCAGCTACTCCACGCCCACGACCACCACGGCCACGCCTGCCACTACGACGGCCACGCCCACGGTCACCACGGCCTCGGTCGCCTCGGTTGCTGGCGAAGCCGATGACGATGCTGATGACTCCACGAGCTCGGCTTCCGCCTCTGCCTCCGCCTCCGCCGCTACGGCCACGACCACCAACTGCGGCGCCCGATTTTAGACGAGTGAGTCAACTTGTATGGTATTTTCCACATCTGCGCGAGGCTGCGAGCTCTGCACTTGAGATGGAGCCTTTGCACAGACGCAGTAGCGTCACGTAAGCAATGTAATGGTTAATGTAGTCTTGCTATGGAGATACCAATCTGTACAATTGAAGCTGTGGCAGACCCACGACCAAATGACGTTATGATATCTAGGCCCGTGGGACAAGATACTTCTACTGGACACGGCGTAAAGGCCTGCGTAGCTTCTCGATTGATAGCCGAAGATCGAGAGTGGTTCTGTGCTTGTCTGTCTCCAGTTCATTGAGGGGCAGACCTTCCACAGTGGCTGCTTGAATTTCCAAAGAGCTGCACTCTTTACTGCAGCAGACGAGCGACTCAATACCCAAAATGGGAAGCGATTACTTGAAGAGCTACCTTCCATGACACGGGGAATGGCCGGCCATTTAGGGCTTGATGAAATGGTCGACTACGATGCCAAGAAGCACCATATAGTTTGACAGAACCAAGCGCCGCTCGCATATAGGATAGCTCTTGATTGCAGGTGGATCGTCATGACGACTCAAGCGCAATTGCTGGAAAGCTTGACGTCGCCACAGTTCTTTACAGTAAGCAGGATGGCTCACGCACCACCAGTACCCGTCTCCAGTCAGTTCGGCCTCCTGAATACTGTTGAGGGATGAGACCAATGCAAACAGGATCAGAGGCCTGTGAGCACTGTAATCTTCAATGGTCTAGCACTTGAATGACAACGCATTCCAATGGAACACAGCAATCAGATCTTGGCGATCTTTTCCGTTCTCTCTCTGCACTCGCGAGTCTTTTTATGCCATACATTCATAATCATGTCCCAAGAGAGAACCTCCAAGCGGAGTGAGGGATTCGACTGACGCAGCAGGCTCGAATCCACACGCCAGGCCTGTGTAATGAGCCAGAGCTCTGTACAGTATGTTATCAGCAGCACTTGCTTGCATTTGCACTTGCACTTGGCGAGCGTGTCACTCCAGAAGCCAGGAAAAGCCAAGTGGCCTCTCGAGGCCTCATAATGACGCCCTCCCTCCTCAGCTCCTCTCTCAGCTCCTCCTCACTCGTGCTCCTTTGATGTGACTCGAAAAAAGTCCTGATTTTATCGAACGTGTCATAAATTAAATCTCACAGGTCTTAAATATCCTAAGACTGTGTACTTTACGCCAAGTTCAGAAACTGGTTGGCTCTCGAATACTCAATTCTAGAGGTTTCTGTCACCGACAGTGGGATGCGTGACACGCGTGGCGGTTCGAATTGGCTCCAAAGGCATCCAATCGGCCCACGTTCTTGAGGCGTCTGTATGGGACATACACCCGGCATCAACGAGATTCAATACAATATCGAAGCCTGCGTGGCTGGAGGGAGCGCCAGCCGTGAGACTGACGTCGTGTCCATACCTTCCGTTGAATCCCACGCTCGGACAGAAGACCGGGGCTTTCCACACTCATTCTTGGATTCGAACGCTCGTGTCATGATCTCCATCAAGCACATTGCGGCCATCGCCGCGTCCTTCCTGGCCAGCACCGTCGCTGGTCTGGAGATCGCCGCCAGCTATGACGCCATGCACTCGACGGCCTACCCGCTCACGAGCTCCTCGACCTTCGTGGCCTCGGACCTCGAAGACGCCATTGACGCTGACTTCGAGCTCATGGCCAAGCACGTCTCGACTGTGCGAACGTTCTACGCGCAGTTCGAAGGCATCGGCGTCGCTCAGTACGCCAACGCGCACGGCGTGAAGCTCTACCTCGGTGTCTACATGACGTCCGAGAGCTGGCAGCAGGACGAGATCGACGCCGCTGTGGCCGCCGTGCAGAACTACCCGGACACGGTCACGGCCATCATGGTTGGTAACGAGAACCTGTACACCGGCACGACCGCCGCTGAGATCCTGGCCATCGTGGATGAGATCAAGACGACGCTGGGAAGTGCCGCCGACAACGTCAAGTTCGGCACCGTGCAGCGCATCACGGACTGGGTGAGCTCCACGTACGCCACCGACTGCTCGTCGCTGGCCAGCAACCTGGACCTGCTGGGCGTGAACATCTACCCGTTCTTCGACGACAGCTACGACTCGAGCAACCCGACGGCTCTGCTTGAATCGCAGTGGACTGAGATGGCTGCCACCTACGACGCGAGCAAACTTGTGCTGACCGAGACCGGCTACCCGACGTCCGGCAGCTCCTCCACGCTGGCGCCCGACGTGTACCCGAGCCTGGACGCCTCCATCACGTATTACGAAGGCGTTGCGAACTGGAGCCCGGCCGCCGGTGGCGACAACCCCGTCTTCTGGTTCTCGTTCTTCGACCGTCGTCCGGATGACACCACGCAGTCGGCCGACTACGAGCACTACTTTGGCTGGGTGACCTACGACAGCGAGACCAAGACCACGTCGTTCCCGCCTACTCTGTCGAGGAGCTCTGGCTCGTCCAACAGCAGCAGCACCGCCACCACGTTGACGACCACTTCGACCACCACCACCACGCCTACGACCACCACGGCTACCCCTGTGACCACCACAGCTACGCCTGTGGCTACCACTGCTACTCCAGTGGCCACTACGGCCACTCCTGTGACTACGACTGCCACGCCTACGACCACCACGGCCAACGCCTGCTAAATAAATGATCCAAGCATGATTTGATAGTTTTGTGAGTTTTCGGACAAGCGTAATGGAAGAACCAATCGCAATTTACGCTGTGAACTGAGACTGCAGAGCATAGAGTAGCGATTGAGCAGCCTGTTACGTGGGCGAGAGCGTGGCATGCAATACGCGCAACAGTTCCTCTGGGAACATGCTCTATAGTAAGAGATACACATACTGTGTACTCTATGGCAGCATAACTTGAACATAACAATGACGGGGACAAAGCGACACAATACGAGACGCTATCACACTCATTAGCTTGTTTGAGCAGTCGATTGGATCCTTAGCGTTGAGAATCCTTCTGCTTTCAACGTCTTTACATGAACCCTCTTGCGAAAGATCCACTGGTAATCAGGTCTGACGCATCCGGATAAGACGCGAAGATCCAAACGCAATCGCTGGTGATTTCTTCGCACTGCGACCAAAACGCTCAATCGTTATGGTCAGATATCGAAGCATAGCCGCCTTTCACTTCCCTTTCCCCCTCTGCAATGGATTCCACTTCCCAGGGAACGTTCACGAGGTGTGCTCTATGCTGCAGCTCACCGACGTGATGTCAGCGTTGACTTGAACAGGAAAATTAAATGTTACAGGTATTTAACATGTGAATATGTATTGTGCATGACATTCACGTTGTATCGACTTAAACAAGGATTTGATTTATGAGGGATCATGACATCCCTATCTCTCTATACCAAGAGCATAGAGCCATGCTTGTGCGTCAGAAACCGGACAAGGACCGAGCAAATGCACTCAAGCGAACAATGAGCTCACGCACCACGTGACCTCATTCTACCATTTTCCCAACCAGGCGTATCAGCTTCTTTGGGAACTTACTTAGCTCCACCACTTCGAATTTGCTTCGCCACTTCTTCCAGCAACTCAGAATGGTACACTCCACTCCCTCGATCGTGGCTTCGGCCCTGGCGCTTCTATTGGCCGTCACAACACCTGCCTCCGTGTTAGCCAGAGTTCAAACCGTGGCAGCCCCATCGACGACCACTTCCACGTCCACTGGTGGATGCGGCAACGTGGGCGTGTGCTACGACCCGTTCCATTTGGACTCGTACCCGCTCAACTCTAACGACAAGTTCAACAGCACCACGTTCAGCCAAGATCTTGATGCCGACTTTGCGGCCATGTCCAAGCACTTCACGCACGTGCGCACGTACTACACGCGGTACTACGGTGTGGACATCGCTCCTTTCGCCGCCAAGTACGGGATTAAGCTCGACCTCGGCGTGTTCACGACCTACGAGAGCTGGATGGACGACCAGATCGACGGCGCTGTCCAGGCAATCAAGAACTACCCCAACGCCATCGACACGGTGCTTGTTGGTAACGAGAACCTGTACCAGGGCTGGGCTGCCACGCGGATCGTTGAGATTGCCAACCAGATCAAGAACTCGACGGGCGATAAGTGCAGCAACATTAAGTTCGGCACGGTGCAGCGCCTCACGGAATATGTGGACATCTACTACAAGGATCAGATCAAGTACCTGGACAGCAACCTGGACATTCTCGGCGTGAACCTTTACCCCAACATGGTCGATAGCTACAGCGGAAACGACCCGACTGCTGTTCTGGATCACCAATGGAACCAGGTCACGTCAGCCGTGAATGCGAGCAAGGTCCGGCTCACTGAAGTGGGTTTCCCGACGGCAGGAACCGATATCCCGGTTCAATCGAACGCGGATTCGCGTGCGTCAGTCGACCATGCGGTGAACTACTACAACGCCATTGTGGACTGGACTCCGCCCACGGGCGACGCGTCGTTTCCCAAGTTTTGGTTTTCCATGCACGATCGTCGCGAGGACGACCAAACGCAGTCTGCCGTATACGAACACCACTTCGGCTTCTTGACACACGACGGCAAGAAGAAGACTGATAACTTCCCGTTCTTGACTGGATGCGCCAGCAGCTCCGCTACTTTGTCTTCAAGCTCGAGTGGAAGCAGCTCATCAGCTAACACGTCCTCGGAAGCTAACAGCAGCGCAAACGAAGCCGAAACCAACACGACGATTACCTCGAACACCTCGTCCGAAGCCAGCAGCGGATCGTACGTTACCGAAAGCAACACTACTACTCAAGTCAACACCACTTCTGAGCCCGGAAGCGGATCGGCTATCAACACCACGTCGGAAACCGGAAGCGGATCGGATGTCAACACTACGTCGGAATCTGGAAGCGGATCTACCGTTAACACCACTTCAGAGACAGGCAGCGGCTCAGCTCTTAACTACACGTCGGAGACTGGCAGTGGATCGGCTGTCAACACCACCTCGGAAAGCGGTAGCGGATCGGCTGTCAACATCACGTCAGAATCTGGAAGTGGATCGGCTGTCAACACCACTTCAGAGCCCGGAAGCGGCTCAGCTGTCAACACCACCTCGGAAAGCGGTAGCGGATCGGCTGTCA